>WBMV01003163.1:927651-942767 GCA_013396655.1 Campylorhamphus procurvoides | reverse complement strand
TGTGTGACTGTGTGTGTGTGTGTGTCTGTTTGTGTCTCTGTGCCTGTGTCTGTGTGTGCGGGTGACAGAGCACTGGAACAGATTACCCAGAGAGGTTGTGGAGTCTCCCTCCCTGGGGACACTCAGGAACCACCTGGATGCAACCCTGTGCAATGTGCTTTGGGATGGTCCTGCTCAAGCAGGGAGGCTGGACAAGATGACCAGCTGTGGTCCCTTCCAACCTGACCCATTCTGTGATTCTGTGACCTGCTGTGAGCACTGTGGGGTGTGTTTCTGTCGAGGCTGAGCTCTGTGCCTGCAGACAGCAGGACATGCAGCACCGGCTGTCTGACTGCTGTGCCCATCACAAGATGCTTTCCAGGCTGTCCCTGTATGCATTGTGATACATGTCTGTGCAATCACAGTACATGTAGTTACTCCATAACCTCAGGAATTGCTCAAAAATATAAAGCAGACCATTATTTGTGCAATGGCTAAAATTTGGCAGCAAGTCCCAAGCCTTGGGGTCTCCTGAGGTTTGGAGACATTTGTCTAGCAGAGCTTTATTTCACCTTCAGTGCGTACAGATAATGTGGTTAAGCATTGGCACGGACTGCCCAGGGAGGTAGTGGAGTCAACATCCCTGGAGGAGTTAAAGAAATGATTGGATGTTGCACTTGGTGCTATGGTCTTGTTGCCTTAGGATTTCATATATATTTGTAGATTTTTATATAGTTTCTTACATTCTGAAGTAGTAGCTAACAGCTTCTAACCTCTGTGACACATTCCTGGATCTCTGTGTCACGGGGAAGATAACAGCTAGAACATCTTGCCTGAAACTCATGTACCAAAACTAGGATAATATGATACCATTTCAGTCAAAACAAGAGAGAAGGCCCAGAAACCTTGGAGAACCTCCAGCAAGGGAAAGTGGCATGAAGATGATGAAGTACATGGGGTCCTGAGACCTCTGACTCAATTTCAGAGAAGCTGTGTTGGGGGGTGGATCTGGGGACAGACAATTATTAGATTGGATATAACATTTAGATAGGATAATCAAGTAGTGTTATGAACTTGGTAAGACTTCTGTGCTAGAGAGCTCAGCTGGTCTCTGCTGGTCAGCTCATCTCCAGTGCATGTCCACACACTGGGGGGGCTCCTTGGCGAGCCACGAAGAACCTCAAATCCTGCTTGAAGAACACAAGGATGGTACTGGGGGAAGGGCACATGTCTCTCTGTATGCTTTCTATACTTTGTACCCCTAAAACCCTGTAAGTAAAGAACTCCTCTCTACCTTACCCAGACAAGGTTGTCTTGGAAAGTTTTTCCCTAGAATTTCAGGCAACAGTCTAATTGACAAGATGATGAATGGTCAAAGGTTGGACTCGATGATCTCAGAGGTCTTCACCAGCCTAAATGATTCTGTGATTCTGTACAGCCCCATGTGTCATTCTGGTTCTTTGCTTGGAGTATGATCAGTGTAAAGGACACGGGAAGCCTCTTCCCTTCCTTGCAGCTGGGCAAGAGACCATAGCCACGATGCAATGAATCTTGTTGCTCTTGTAGTGATCCTGACCAGGAGGGTTGCACATAAAGGAGTTAGTGGGACACCTACAAATTAAACTGTTGCATGCTCAGCATGGCTTTGAGCCTGTGTTGTGCTGCACAAACCCCTTATCCACAGGAGAACCTCAGCTCAATGCAACAGAGGAGGCTGCTGGCAGCTTGCCCTCTGTACCAGCAATTACAGAACCTGTGTGGCCTTGCCCTTATCTAGAAATGCAGTAAGGAGTTCTCATGTGAACATCTTTTCTGTTTGACAGCAGAAATGATGAATGTAATTTTTTTATGCAGGAAAATCATATAACAGCTCAAATGACCAAAGGGAGATAACCCTTTCTACAGTCAGGGTGTGCACTGTGCAGTGCACGTGCACTGGAGGCCCACTTAAGGTTTCCAATCAAAGTTGCCAACTATCAAAAGGGAAATAAGATTATCTGTACTATGGTCTCTTTCCTTATTTTTCCATCTCCAGTAAGGGATGGTAGCAGTCCTGCATCTGCTGGTGCAACACAACTCTAAGCTGCATTTCCATAAGCACAGTAAGCATCACTTCTCTCAGGCAAGCTGCAAACACAGATTCAGAGAAGTAAAAGCTTCTCCAGGAGGGCACCATCACTGCAGTGCCTTGTCAGGGTGATGTATCTGGCTCATTTCTGTGTAAAATACCCGGGTATATTAATGTTGCTTATGTGTTGCTTGTAGCTGCAGCACCAAGAAATCAACATCACTCCAGTGGAAGATGCTCTACTATTGGCATTCCTTAATCTAGTGTGATGTAACTTCAGCGACTTCTCATCCTCTTCATAAACTCCTTCTTCATGTTTGGAATCATACATTAATTGTAAAATGTCAAAAGCAGTTTTCACTTTGCAGAAAGAAAAAACCAAAACATCCTGAGAAGTATACCTTCACAGGTGTCACTTTAAATGGGCTCCTGGCCATCACCATGAAGATGATACAGGCCTTGTGAGGAATGTGTAAAGCACGAAGCAAAACCTTTTTTTGTGAGTGTTAAGGATTAAGTCTGTGAAACATGGACTGGCAGTAACTTGCTATAAAGTGCTTTGCCTTCCAAGGACGTCTTATCCTCAGCACTACCCAGGATAGTTTCCATAAAGTGTCACTCTGATTCCTGCCCATAAGGTACAGGTGCCTGCAATGCCCCCAGGAATGAAAGATCTCCACAAAAGTCACTTTTGAGGCTGACTTAAGGTTCTCCACTTGTTGACCTTGGCAAAACTGCCTGGGCAGTCCTGCCCCACCAACTTCCTGGCTGTGGCTTCCTGAAGCTCCGGGTTGCAGCCACAGCTGCCTTGGCCATGGTGCACTTTTGTTTTGACTTGCAGGAAAAGATCTGGGAGCTTGGTACAAGCCCAGCTGTCAGCATGAGTGGGGCAGGTGGCAAAAAGTCCACAGGCACAAAGAGAGGGCGACCTACTGTACGGTGACCTTGGTTGTGTACTGACCTGGGAAGGACCAGGAGCACTGAGCGCCAGATCTGAGGAATCTGGGTCTGCTCCAGCGTTTGAACTTAGGGGAAGAGGAGGAAAGCAGAAGGCATCTGGTGGATCTTGGCACTCAGTCTGGGACAGATGACATTTACTCAGACTCCTCCTTGTCCGTGCTGTTGTTGAGAGCTATTTGCACTGTCAGTATCTGACCTAGACCAGCCAGTAGGAAAATCACCACCTTTATTCCTTATACCTGTGTTATAGTTTGTATCATGCAAATGCAGTTTATTTTGATGCATATTATGTGCATGAAGCTTTAGTTTTGTGTGGTCTGTGACAAATTTCCATGTGGAAGCTGGTGTGAAAAACTGTACTTGTTGAGGAGCCACCAAAAGATTTTTTTCCTATTTGCATCACAACTGCTCCAGCTGGAGGTCAGCCCCCCTTGTTCATACCCTGTAAGAGCTTTGCTCCAACACATTCCAGTTTAAACTGTTGTTTTGTGTGACAATCTTGGTTAAAAAGGGAAACATCAGTAACAACCTAATCACTAAAAATACTTCACCAGAGAAGCCTGGGAGAGATGCGTGTGAAATACTTCTCTGAATTTTAGATTTCAGATTTTCTTTTTACTGTAAAATAAGTATGAATTTGTTCTTATTAAAGCAAATAAAAACAAATTCTCTAGATTTCATTTTAAATAATTAAGGAAGAAATAACCAGTGTATTTTGATGGCAGGGCTCAAAAGTGGTGTCAAGGCAAAAGAAGTAGTGAAGAATGAATGAAAAGAGCCTGTTGGAATCTTAATGCTTTTTAAGATCCAAAAGAGGAAAGCTGATATATTTAGCAATCAGTGCTAAAAAATTTCTGCAGGCAAGAATTAGTTTCTTAGAAACACATGAAACTGAAACAGCCCCACAGCCATCAGAGAAATGTAGTCAATTTTCACCTTAAGACATAGAGGATCATTTAACTGAAAAAATCCCCAAACTTGAATAATACAATGGAAGAACTGCAATCTTAACAAAATCTTTCTCATGCTACAGAGTGGTGGCCTAAGTATCACTAAACAATATGGATTTTGAATGCTTTGATTTTTATTATAATGCCTATCTTTTTAAATGCAAGGACTTGTCTAGTTTTGGGTCTGATAATCTGAACCTAATATATTCTTTTAGATATGAGAAAGAAGGTTTTTATAATGAGAGTGGTAAAACACTGGAACAGATTGCTCAGGGAGGTGGGGGATGCCCCATCCCCAGAAATACTCAAGATCAGGTTGGATGGAGCTCTGAGCAACCTGGTCTAGGTGAAGATGTCCCTGCTCATTGTTAGACTGAACTGGATTGGACTGGATGAGCTTTAAAGGTCCCTTCCAACCCAAACTATTCTGATTTTATGAGATTATATTCAATTTTGAAGTCCTATCCACTCATTATCTGCAGCCTGTACTTGCTATTCCAACTCAAATATATTAGAAAGACCAGAAAATAGATTTTAGACTTATTGGTAAGTTGTAATTGGCCCACTCAAAGTCAACATTGCTTTATTTGGCTTGAGTAGTTAAAAGAGAGTATTAAGAAATAGTAAATAAGGTTTAAGAAATAATTGGCGCATGGGATTATGGCACTGGGGAAACAAATAAATCCTGGTTGGCACAACACTGTCTTCTTTATGAAATTAGAACCCAAAACTACATCCTGTAACAAGAGACAAGGCTGAAAAAAGGTAGAGATCTGCTATACTGAAGAAAGGACTGAAGAGTTATTAAATTAATTTGAAAAATTAAAATTATTAGGGTTTTAGACTGCAGCTCAAGCGGAATAGGAGGTTAAAAATGAGGATTGCTTGAACAAAAAAGCCTGATTTTTTTGTTTGTTTTTAAAGAGAAGCAAGTTGAGCAGCATTCCAGTATGCTACTACTTTTCCAGAATTCCTTGTCAAAACAGCTTTTTTTTTTCCACAGTATCTGGAAACGTCTTCTCATTGTCCCTTAAATAATTTCCCTTGGTGTGCATTTCAGTGAAAAATGGTATCTTTCACCTCTCTTACAGTTTTTCATGCCAAACTGCAGGAAAGTTTATGACAGTTTCTCCAAAATGTCTCCAGTTGTCTAGGAAGAGATAACTGAAAGAATGCAAACAAATAACCTTGATTCACAGACCTCTGCTTCTTCTCAGCTTGTCTTGACATGCACCCAGAGTGTCCAGGCAGTTCTTTTAACCCTTAACATTGCAGAACACAGACACAAGCTTCTTGCAGTGAATTTCATGCACTTTTAGAATACAAAATAAAATATTAGCACAAAGTTTTTGCTACAAAAGTTGGCTGGGTATCACTAGCAGAAGCCATAGTGCTGGCAGTACTGATATATTTCTAAATCTATTTACAGAGAAGCTGCTTTGAGTTAATGTAGTGCCTACCTAAAAAACAACACCCACACAAACCCCCCCATCCTAAGAGAGAAAAAAGGATCAGACCCATTTTCCAGTGAAATCTAATTATCCCATATATAATTCAAGACAGTAACTGATGCAGGATCATTTGTTTAGCTACAGTAACTTTATTCTAAATTGGTCACTCGTGGTCCAGAGCTTGGTGAAAATGAGCTCCTGTGAGCAGAAGAGCTTCTCAAGACAACATGTCCTGTGCCTTTATGCACAGCCTCAGGCATCCACATAAAGCAAGAGGAGCTTTTGCCCCAATTAGGAATTTCTGATCCTAGTTTATAGTGCATTTTTATGAGTTTGAGGGAAAGCAGGTTCTGGAAGCTCGTGATGAGAAAATAACTCTGAAGTCCATATGCCAGGTATTTATATCCCCTCATCATACCCTGTTCGTACAGTCCTGTCAGGTAAAAAGTTATTATTCGCTCCACTCGATAGGATCCTGGAGCATCCAGATGAGCAGGATGATTTGTGCAAGGCCCTATAGGACATGCCTCATAGAATTTGGAATCAGAATTCTGCCTCTTTTTTTTTGTCAGTATGTTAACCATAATATCACTTCTCTACCTAAAATATAGGCATTTATTTCTATGGACCTTAAAACATCTGTAGTTGCATTTTCTAGAATAAGAAAAGGTACTCTGCTGTACAAGCTGAAGATTTGCTACACTCCAAGTCTTACAGGAAAAATGGGACACATTGCATTTGTGGAGTTCCCTTAATGAAATCTCGGTATTAGTTCTCAATTGTTCACTTTTCTATTCTTTCTTTTATATCTGAACTGGTTTAACAGGATTATCTTCATTGACTGACCACAGTGGCTTGTCCTCATAGCCTGGGACTTCTGGTAGAGTGCCATTTTTGATTCTTGTACCTCCCATTTTGTTCTAGGATAACAGATAGCACAGTCAACAAAAAATAACTTTGTTTTGTCACAGTCACATAAAAACCCAGCCTAAACCCAACCTGACCACTGGATAATTGCCATCACCTCTAAAATCAGTCAAGGTCAGTTTATGCCAATATAACGCAGACAAGTGCTGAGACCCTACCCTGTCAAGCTAGTGCAAATCTGGAAATTAGGTTTTCATTTTAATGGCAAAAATAGTATTTACTTGACTACAGACTAAGTCCTGATTCTTAGAGAGAACACTGCTGTAAGCAAGGCATTCTGTATTTGTCTTTTGCAACCATACCAGAACATTACTTGTTATCTGTTCTTTTCATCTGGCATTAAAAATTGTCACAAGCAGAATGCTTATGCAAATTAATCACACTCCTACTGAGGCAGCATTTTCCATGTTCCTAAGATGGTATAAAGATGGAATTTATGAAACCAAATTTATATCAACCTTTTTTGTTTTTCTCCCCTTACAGTAACTGCATGATTCCACAGTGCTTAGATTTTTCCAAGCTGCTGTTTATGATGATGCTAGCTTTTCTGATATTCTACTTATATTTTCCTTTGAAACAAAACAAAACAAAATCTTCTGGGCCAATCAGGAAGTATGAAATAAAAGCCCTGGTTTTTTCCTTAATTTTTGTAACTTATTTCCTGTGTGATTGTGTATTCTGCAGAATACTTTTCAAAGTATTTTGTAAGCTCTGGCTGGTGTATATATTCTGCACATATTCTCTCAGTGTTTTCTTCTTCAGGGATTTAATATATTCTGAAATATCTATTTTTTTTTCGCATAGTATCAGAGGAAGCTTCTGATGAACTTAGAAGTACTATATTAACTATGTAGAATTATTATGTATTGATGGGAATAAACATAAGAGAAAAATAATTTTTAAATTATATACAGGTGTCTTCATCTTCAGATATAAAAAAGAGGTTTTTTACAGTCAGAACAATCAATCACTAGAAAAACCTGTCCACAGATGCAGAAAAGCCCCCTGTCACTGGGGATTTCCAAGATGTAACTGGACATGGTGCTAGAGAATTTCATCAAGGCTCCCTTTCCCACCAAAAACTGGACCAGATGAACTTTGGAGGCCATTTGAAACCTGGGCTCTCCTATGATTCTAATTTTTGCATGATTGGACTGCAGGGAAAAATAATTGTTTTCTAATATTTTTCATTGCCGGTAAATACTGGGGGTGTTTCAACCTAATTTTTATTGTGACTATTTTGATTTTGCTCTTTAACTTACATACCTTACAAGAATGGACAAGATATGTATGTTGAAATTTCAATCTCTTAGCCTTTGCTTTAATAGATGAACTCGCTTTTTACAGACATCTGAGTCTTGGGCAAAGAGATCTCTAATGACCTTTATTTTACTGAACTTTTCAAGGTAAAATAAATGGGAAAAAAATCAAAATGCTTTATTTCCAGAAAGAAGTGCAATGGGGGATAAATCATACTTCTCCCCCTCCAGTCAGCACCCTGCGTGGTCTAAAATGTAAAAGTCACATTTTAGTAAACAGGTAGCTATGCTATTACTGGGCAGGGTCTGGAATTTTTTTACCACCACTGTTCTCAGGGTATTTAGTTTTCGTCAATGGACATCAAAAGTAGCAAAAGTACCGTGGATTTCAGTCAGCCAAATTTTCAGTTTTGAGTTTCCCTTGAGCAGAGAGACCACGCTCCATTGACAAGAAAGCCTAAAGCAAATAGGTAAAAGTCCGACCAAAGAAAAATCCCTTGCTGCAATATGGGGCATATTCCATAACTGGAAGAACACTGTGACTTGCCGAATCACATAAAATTTGTGTCAGCTTCGCCAGAAATTTCTGTGGATTTTAGATAATTTCGTCCACAGCATGTAATTCAGAATTTGTTGTCTGTGCTGTAATGAAATAGCTTTGTAAGCCTGTAGGAATTAAAAGAGCTGTGGAAATCTTTCTGACACATTTGAATAACTAATATTCAGATGTTAAATTAAAGAGATCTCTGCTACTTTTGAAGGTAATTGGAGTATATCACAGCTGTATTGTCTTCCTCTAGCAGTATGACAGCAACTGTGTAAACCAAATGTGCCTTTTTTCAGTTAAGGCTCTTTTCTTGACAAACTGGATGGACACAAAAGCAATGTTTTTCACCACTTCCAATGTGAGTAAGAGGGCTGGGTGCAGTGTTTGGTAAAGAGTAAGTGATTTGGAGGCTGGATGCTCAGTTTTACAGGGATGGCCACGTCAGCCGTGCAGTACCCCTGGGATGGGAAGGGATCACACTGGCTCTGTTGGAAGGTCCTGGAGGATGGGTGGCAGGTGTCCTTTTTAGTAGTCACTGTCATGAGCTGGTTTTGAGAGTTTGAATCACATAAGGGGGTAAGAGAACTTTGGAAAAGCTATTTCCACCTCTGAACCCATGATGGCGGTGCCCACTGCTGTCGGTAAAAACAAATACTTCCTGCTTAAAACTTGGCATGGACTCATCACAAAAGCAAACACACAAAATCCTGCCAGTCTCTCCTGGTGTGCCGCCAAGAGTGTGCTGGTGCTGAAATCTGGATGGGAACACATTTGAGTTTGTTGCCCTAGTAATCCTGCACAGATTCTTGACTGGTTTCCTGATGAATAAATATCTTCTGACCTTTGGACATCTCTTCCTAGGAGCATTCATCTTTCTCTCTGTCACTGAGCCTGTCACCTCTGTTTCTCATGAAGTAAGGCTCAATGCCACTCTCTCTTGCTAAAATCCTGTCCAGTTCTTGGTGTTGTAGCTGGGCCTGTCCTTTGCTGATTAAAATTTGGCCTTCATGCTCCAAAGCACCTGATGGCCCACTGCTACTGTTATTTTCATGATTGGCTTCATGCAGTCTTAGTGATCTCCAGGGTTTTGGCATTCCCACATCACACCATACATAAGTGTCTGCACCTCATTAGAACATACTGGAAGCAATAAGGACATGGATCTAAAGTTATGAGTAAAAAATAGCTGAACAAGAACTGGGGAAAATGTACGGATTTACTTCAAAACAAGAGTACAAACCCATGTATCTGTTTTATTATTATTACTAGGCTTCTTCCAGCATGACTCATCTCTGACCCCAAGCCCCGTGTTTTTGTTTGTTCTGTTGCTGCCAGCTGTTGGTTGCCCATGCTCCAGATTCCTTCAGGCACCACTGCGGGGTGGTCACTGGTCCCAGCCTGCATCAGTGAGCCTCATAGAGTGCCTTTCCCAAAACCTTCACCATCTTCCCCATTCTCCACCCTTCTCTTGCTTCCTTTGCCCCACTCATGCTTGCTCAGCTCTTTTGCCTTCAAAACAAATAGGTTGAGGTGACAGGTGCAGAAGGAGGATGTTTCTCTGCCCTGGTCACACCTGTTGCCCTCCATGCCCATTCTCCAGCCCTCGCTTGGCCCAGTTTCTGCCTCTTGTAAGACTATTTGAACTGCTCCTACAGAGGTGACTACCCTTCATGTAAGCAGTCTTGAACTGGCTGGATAATCCCAAATTGATTAGCATCCAGAAAAGGAGATAGCAAAGGAAGGTAACTATTTGTGCTGCACTGAGTGAGTTTTATGCTTCTTCAGCTTCAATGCTGCTATCAATAGCTGGGTTAAAGCTTGGCTAAGAGACATCCCTAGCACAGTCTTTCCATGCACAATGGACTGTATTGCTTTCCTAACAAGATAGACAGCTCTTGCTGTCACAGGACAGTGGTCACTGTGCCACAACTGTTTTAAGTGTGTAAAGAGTAACACTGGAGAAAGGCTGCGCTGGTAGCAGAGACACAAAAGGAACAAAAAGCTTTGTCTTGGAAAGAGCACCAGAGATTGCACGTGGATCATTGACAGCTGCTCGTACAATGACACAGACCACTTCAGAGGGGCTGAAATATCTATTAGGTGTTTTACAAGTATACTGGCCTATATGATGCTGACATAGAAAAGGCTTTAAGGAAAAGGATTAACAGGAAAGAATAACGTACAAGAAACATTAGGACAGGTGTGAAGAGATTTTTCATCATGGAGAGCAACTAGAGGCAAAATAATAAATTAGGTGTGTATTTGCTGCTATTTGTGTTGCACTAACCCTTTACTTATGATGTGCTTAATGCAAAGCTTTGTTAAAACTTTTATTCTGAAGCATCTGATTTCTCTGGGACCTGTTTCTTGACCTCAGAAACAAAGGTAAAAAGAAGTTTGTCACCAGTATTACCATGTCAGTTTGGAGATATGCTTTTAAAGTCAATTAAACCTCCTGAAATAATCATCCTAATAAAAGCTACAGCTTGGATACCTCCATGAAACCACACCTACACCACAAACTTTTGCCTCCATAGCTGTAATAGCTGAAGATATCATTTATGGCCAGTGTATTTTTGTTGACCCTTTGTCTTGTGTGGGGTGATTATACCAGGAAATACATTTTTTTCCATGTACAGCATCGGGAATCAGCAAGGGCCCGTTGCTCCCCAAGGGTTGGGGAGACATGGAGATCCCCAGGGAAGTAAGCCAAGCAGAGGCTTCCCCAGTCAGGGTGCATCCCACTGCTCCCAGTGAGGGAGCTGGGCAGGCTGTGGGGGATGGCAGGCACAGCTCTCAGCCCAGGGCATCGGGCAACCCCACAGGGATGAGGCCAGGCTGAGATGTCATCTTGCTGGCATGAGTCAGGATCAGGCCTGGTGAGGGGACCTAAGGCCAGAAACAGCCCTCTGACTGCCAGACCCATGGGCTGGAGGATGTTGCAGGTGAGCTTGGTCAGGGCTCTTGAGGCTGGTGGGTGTCCCCAGCCCTGATGTGTGGTATGAATTGTTTGGGTCCTCAGGGAATGCCTGTTTACCAGTTCAGGTTGCAGCAGAAGGGGTGTAGGACCTCTGTATAAAGGGCTTTATACACAATTTTCTGCTGCCTTGCTGGGCTTTATGAGCACCTCCTCCCAGTGCACTTTCTTCTTTATGAGCACCCTGTATCAACCAGTGTGCCTAACTCCTTACAGGTCTGAGTGCCTGTGCAGTCAGACATATAGTACTGCCTCCCCAAGTGGGTCCACCCTTTCCGGTTTCTATTCCTTCTCAACTCGTTTAGATCAGGAAACACAATAATTTGCAGACTCACTAATTCACTGGCCATGCATGTACGTGAGAAGGACACGCTGCACGACAAGGAAATGCCTCACTGCACACCAGCAAAAGGCTTACAAGCTGCCAAGTTTCAATTTTACAGCTGAGTTATGACAACAAAAAAAAGAAGTTTCATTTTCTGTCTCGTGATTGTTTTGACAAACACACCCATGGAATACCAACAGATGCAACAAAGACTGTTGTGCCAGTGTTTAGGTCAGAGTCCCTTCCAAGTCAAAAGCAGTGTGTTCCTCTTTCTGTGTCAGAATTAAGGTGGGTTGGTCCTTGGTCTCTCTGTGCTGCAGTGAAACACCCCTAAATAACAACAGTAGAGAGTGCAGAGGTCACATGAAATGGCAGATCCATTAGTATCCATCAGCCACTCATTCCTCTCAACATTTATATCGTGTCGATTCACTCAAGCACTTTTGCCTGAGAACTGTAAAATCCCACCCATGGACTTTGATTTCTTTAAGTCACTGAGGAAACAAGCTTACACTGTACTTCTCCCACCTCATGTTGGTACAGCTACAAAACAACAATTGTGGATGTACTTTTGACTGCTTGCTTTAAAAGCGGCTTTGCCCATTATTTTGATGCACTCCTCTAGAAACAAGTGATATAAACCCACCTGTGCTAAGGTTAGCATTACTTTGTTCCTCCAGCCCCTAAATGGGTAGCAGGATAATTTATGTGAATACTCAGCCCAGAAGACAGATGATTAAAAGAAATTCATTTTTCTGTGAGAATGGGATGGGTTGACCTTGGCTGGACATCAGGTGCCCACCAAAGACACTCTATCAGTTATCTTCTCAGCAAATAGGGAGGGGAGGAATAAGATGGGGAAAAAAAACTCTCATGGGTCAAAACAAAGGCCATTTAATAAAGCAAAAGCAAAGTCTATGTGCAGAAGCAAAGGAAAACAAAAGATTTGTCCCCTACTCCCCATCAGCACACATTGTCCAGCCACTTTCTGGGAAATAGGGGTTCAGCATGCACAGTGGCTGCTCTGCCTCCAATACAGAGAATTCTTCACATCCCCCTGTCACTCCAGAGATCCAGATATGCCCCTGTAGCCTGATGGCACCAGTGTACACTACACACCAGTGTCTACCAAAGCTTTTTGCTACTCTAGGTCTGATGTGCCAGGCCATTGAATACACACAGTCCAGTATGCCTGGTCATCCCTTTTCTCCTCCTGGTCACATAGAAAGAACCAAGTGTGCCACGTGCTCCCTTCCCCTCTGATCAGAGCAGGAGAGGACTGATTTCCTAGGGCATGCCTGACAGCCAAGACTCTGGCCCACAGGGTTGAAAAGGTACAGAGATTATCTTCAAAGTTTTGGAGAAGACTTGACTCCAAAACTTGAGGTATCAGTAACACATCACTGTCAAACTGTTAAAATATGAAGCTTGAGCACTTCATCCACATGACTTGTGTGCACAAAGGACATCGTTTGGGGACCTCCTAATTGTTTAGATCACTGTATATGACTTCCATCACCACTAATTCTCTCAGAATGGATGCCTTTGTCTGTGGTAGTGCAGCTCCCTGGTGAGTTCACAAGATCTCCCTTGAATGGATACTTTGCCCTCACATTTGAGAGGAGCTGTTTCCAGATACTGTCAATTACTGCCTCTTTCCCAATTCCTCTCTCATCTCCCCAGTTTTTAGCAAACGATCCTAGCAGTCAGGCTTCCTTACCTTTCAGCTGCTCATGATTGGCCCCATTATCCCATCATCAGTTGGACCCATTGTCCCAGCATTGGAGCAAGCAGGCAAAAATTCACTCAACTGCCTGGCTGCTGTAATCTTTCCACATATCTTGAAGTTCTGAGGACATCAGGGATCAGGTAATTTCTGATTCCTGTCTGAATTCTCCCACTCCTTTTTCAAATTTCTTTGTCAAAGGACCCATTTCTTGATCAGACCTTCAATCTTCTTCCTCCCTCTCCCTTACTAATTGACAATATGGATCCATTGTTTTCTTTGTCCACTCGTTTTTTCTGGGAGAATTGCTGTAGTTGCTGTTGCTTGGGTGCCTGTCTCAACCACAGTCCTCTGAGAGTACTGAGCTGTGCCTCAATAGGCACAGGCCAGGTCCCAGTACAGTGCTAGAAGCTTCTGGTTTCGACTGGGGTAGGCAAATTTGTCGTATGTCAGTTTGCCAGGGTCACTTGCCTCTTCAGATGTGAATTCCCAGGTTATGGGAGGTGACAACCATCCTAGAATCCTGCCCAAATCCTTCCACACACTCTGCAACCCTGGGACCAGCTGCCTCAAGACATGTTTCTGTATGGCCTCATCTGCAAGTTTTCTTCTCTTCCACCAGGATGATACCGGACTCCATAAACCACATAATATGCTAACAGCATTAATTAGTAGTATTAAATGGCTCATGTAAGGATCAACAAGGACCTCAGGAGCCTGCATAATAAAATCATCCATATCATTCCTGAGTATGGAGAGGGATACACTCACCACCAGGTACCTCCCCCAGCACAGCAAGGCCATCAATGCCAGGGCAAAGCACAGTGCCACTGCTTTTAGTAACACGTTCCCAAGCTCACTAAAATAAAGAGATAAGCAGTGCAGCAAACAACCTCCATGACCTGCACATGACACTTAATAACCATGGTTGCCATGGCACGCTTAATACAAAACTTGTTATCTCATGCCCCATATTACGTGTCAAAAGGATTGTGGTGGGTCGACCTTGGCTGGAAATCAAGTGCCCACCAAGCTACTCTGTCACTCCCCTCTTCAGCAGGATGGAAGGGGAAGGAACTACGATGGAAAAAACCTCATGGGTCAATAAACCTCATGGTTTAATAAAACAAAAGCGAAGGTGGTGCTTGCTCAAGCAAAGGTAAAAAAACCCCAAGATTTATTCTCTACTTCCCATCAGCACAGGATGTCCAGCCATGTCCTGGGAAGCAGGGCTTCAGCATGTGTAGGAGTTGCTCTGGAAGGCAAACGTAAATCACGAATGCCCCCTAACCCACCTCTTCCTACTCCTTTGTCTTAGCTTTTATATCTGTGTAGGCATCATATGGCCTGGAATATCCCTTTAGTCAGTTTGGACCAGCTGTCTTGGCTGTGTCCCCTCCCAAGATCTTAGCCATCCCAGACTACTGGTGAGGGAAGAATATGGGAGAGATGAGCACCAAAAGTGCTGGTGTCTTACCAGAACCTTTCTAGCACAGCATGGTGGGTGCTGCTTTGGGGGAAATTAACCCCACCCCAGCCAGCCCCAGTACAGAGGTAACAATACTCAGTGACAAAAACCTGATTAGAAATGTGGCTTGAAGAAAAGTGAATTATTGAATGATCCCCAGTGAAGTATTCATCTTTGACTTAAATCATCTTCGACCATGAGAAATGACAAATTAGGAAGACAGTTGTGTTACAGGAGCAGAAGCCTTGCTCTCTAGGTGACCCTTACACCGTGGAAGAACAAAGCAGCAGCAGCAGCTTCGTCTGGCCGGGGGCTGTCATGAGACACCAGGGGGGACAATACGGCACCTCAGGATACAGGGATGCCCAGGGCCCGCTGATTTTCCACGTATCCTGAAGACACCGCTGCACCGTTTTTAAAAAATGGCACTTCCTACACTCCTGCTGCGGCGGGAGCCCAGACCCATCCCCGCCGCTGCC
>WBMV01003163.1:854164-927047 GCA_013396655.1 Campylorhamphus procurvoides | reverse complement strand
CGCTGCCCGGAGGCGATGGCAGGAGCCGTACGCTCCGTACCACCCTCGGAACCCCCCCCAGTACCCCCTTCGGTACCACCCTTGGTACCACCCTCGGTACCACCCTTGGTACCACACTCAGTACCCTCCCGAGTACCATCCTCGATGCCATCCTCGGTACCCCGCTCAGTAATCCCCCCAGCACCACCCTCGGTAACCTNCCCCCCGTGGGGTGGCGGTGTGTCGCCCCCCGTGGGGGAGGAGAGTGGCAGTGTGTCCCCCCCGGGGGGGAGGGTGGAAGTGTGTCCCCCCGGGGGTGTAGCAGTGTCCCCCGTGGGGGAGGGTGGCAGTGTATCCCCCCGGGAGGCTGGCAGTGTCCCCGGGGGTGGCCCCCATCCCGGCCGAGCATCCTGCATGCCGGAGCGGTTCCAGAGGGGGTCGCGGTGCCCCGAAGGGTGCGGGGCTCGTCGTGCGGGCAGCGCGGGGGCTGCGCTGTGCGGGGAGGCTGCCCGGGAATGTGCGGGGTGTGGAGGAGAGGGAGAGGAGCGCATTCCTGCTCGGGCTGGGCACCGGGGGTGTGTGTGTGTGCCGGGCTGGCACCGTGTGCCCGGGGGAGCGGGGGAGCTGTGCCCGCCTGGAGAGGGCAGGCAGCGCTCCCGGGCATGGCCCCGGGCGGAGGAGCATTGTCTGAAGCGGGTTTGGATCCTTTCCCTTAAAAGCAAAACTCTTGTGCAAGGTCGCGGAGCGGTCACTTAACAAAACAGACCCGTTCGGTGGTAAAGGAGTTCAGGCGCAGTGTGCGGTCCAGAATAGAAGCAAAAAGGTCTCTGACCAGTTTTTCTGGATTCTCCCCCTCCAGTTTATAGAAAAGTAATTTCAAATTGGTAGGACGGGGTTTGTTGAGGATGGGAAGAGGCCTTGATTTCCCACGGAAACAGGCAACAGGGAGTGTTTCCTGCCGGTGTGTTTACCAACATGCAGTTAAACTTGGCAAGCATTGGCCGTGAACTGCATAAGCTTGCAGGCCTTGGTGTTAGGGTAGTCTTGGTGTGTTTTATTTGCTATTGGATTTTTTCCCCCCATTATGAGGATGTTGAGGACTGCAGTCAGTTCTCCCCTCAGTCTCTTCTTTAGGCTGAATAGACCCAAGTGACCATAGCCACTCTTCATAAGGCTTCGTCTCCAGACCCTTCCACTTCCACGTGGCCCTCCTTTGGATGGTCTCTAATAGCTCACTATCTTCTTGATATTGTGGTGCCCGAAAGTGCACACAGTATTCAAGGTGAGGCTGCACCAGAGCAGAGCAGAGAGGGACAATCAGGACAGGAACATTGCTAGGCTGAGCAAACAACTGCAGCAGTGTAAACATCTCCCTCTTGAACCGAGTTAGGTTTTGTGTGGCTGGGCACGACTAGGGATTTCAAGATTGTTTTTGTTTCAGAGAGAAACCAGAGGGTTAACTTTTCCCACTGATGTGAGGTTTTGTTTTTTTTTTTTTTTTGCTTTGTAAAACAGTAATGGCACTGTGTAAATAGAATATTGAACATGCTTCTGCATCAGGTTTTTTTGTATATAAAATGGGAGATGCAAGTTCTTAGTTTACTGGAAATCATAGATATTTATATAAAATAATCTGGATAAACAGATGTGTTTCTTCAAAATATAATTCTAAATATGGCTCAACTATGTGTTATCTTAGGTATAACTTGTTACTGGTATGTTACACAGAGGGGAGAATCCCTTGAAGCTGAAAGAAAAGAATGCTGTTTTGTTTCACTTAGCAAAACAAGATGTGCTGGGGAGCAAGGCCAGTCCTGTTGCTGCTGCAAGCTGTGTAGCAGTCTTCAAGGAAAGCTGGTCATGTGCTTGGCCTGAGTTCAGCTTGTGAGGAAAGGAGGAAGGATGTTCCAAGATGCCACCTGTCCTTCCTTTGGCTGGGAAAGAGTTAATTTTCTTCCTAATAGCTGGCATGGTGCTATGCTTTACATTTAGGATGAGAATAATGTTGATAAAGCATTGCTGTTTTAGCTGTTGCTTACCCTAAATCAAGCATTTTTCACCAGTAAGGGAGGCTGTGTGAGGGCACTGTGCAAGGGGACACAGCTGGGACAGCTGAGCTGAACTGGCCAAAGGGATATTCCATACCACTGAACATCATGGTCAGTATCTAAATTAGGGGGAAGGCTGGGCAGCAGCTACTGATCAGGAACTGGCTGAGCATTAGTTAGTGGGTGGTGAGCAATTTCATTGTGCATCACTTGCTTTGTATATTCTAATTTTGGTTTTGTTCTTGTAATTGTTTTCCCCTTCCTTTTTTTTCTCCTATTAAGCTGTCTTAACCCATACATTTTACTTTTATTTTTTTTCCAATGCTCTTCCCCATCCTATGTGAGATGAGAGGAAGGGTGGGGAGTAAGTGAACATCTGTGTTAGTGTTTACCTGTCAGATTAAACCATGACGCCACCTTAAATGCAGCATGATGTGTCATGGCCTTATATGAAGACCTTTGTCACCAAATAAATCAGCAACTCACTGAGGTCTTGCTTGTGAACAGAGAGGCATCTGAGATTTTTTTTTTTTGGTAATATTATTTTTCCTTGTAATTTTTCTAGGGGCCTTGCCGAGATGAATGTCATTTCAGTGACATGAAGGCACTTTATGGACATCCCCATGACACATCAAGTGGTCTGTAGGAGCTGGTCTCTCAGTTTTTTGTTGCCCTGTTCATGGGTGTAGAACTCTGGTCTCTCTGGAAGTGCTTAGGGTCTAAAGCAGGTACAGAGCTGGTGTCCTGGGGTGTGTGCACCTTATCCCCTTTTGAGGAAGGTGTTGTCTCCTTCCTGGCGACGTACTTCTGATTTTCATTTCCTTGCAGTGTTGCTTACTTGTCTAGTACTTTTCTTGTGTGCCAATCAACCATAAATCTCTACTCTAAAGATCTGTAACATTTCAGTGTCCATGTCCCATTTCTGTGGCCTTGCTTGCTGCTCATACATTTGAAGAAGAACTGAGCTGTCCAGCAGTGTCTGCTGTGTGTGTTTGGTATGTGGCTAGCTGGAGACATCTGGCAGTGGGCTTTATTATTAGTAATAATTGCTCTCTAACGGTTTACACAAATAGAAAGCAACATACAGTGGTAACCTGGAAAAGGAGGACCTCAGAAGGTCATTCAGGCCAGCCCTATCCAGAGCAGGGTCCTAGCCCAGAGCTTGAGTTTTCTTGTGTTGTATTCCACTTATTCCCCTTATTTCATTCACACCTTGCACACAACTATTCCTTATCTGCCTTGTAAATAGCATTTTAGGTGTCAACAGGCCTTTGAGATGTCTGTGCTAGTTGCATTCTGGGGTTGCATTTGCCAAATGCTGATAAGGATGTCTGTCTTTATGACAATGTCTGTGCCCTAAAATCATCAGTCTACTCTAGAACGTGTTTCCAGGGAAAAGCATGGTATAAAATGAAGAGTAGCTTGGTATTTTTTCTCAGTCCATGCACCACCAGCCATTTGAAACATCTTTTGAAAGCACAGCCAGACCTCAGAAGTCTCACAGCTGACTTCCAAAATACAGAAATAGCTCTTGCACACTAGAACCAGTCCAGGTGTGAATCCCATCTCAAGAGTGAGATGTGCTTTGTGCTGGCCAGATGTGCTGATTCAGTGTGATACTGCACCAGTGGAGCTACAAAAACGTAGGCTGAACTTCCCTTCTACTAGTTCTGGCTGAAACTTAGGAAGGAAGGGTATCTGGAAAAGCAAAACTCTGTAAGTGTTGTCTAGGGTTGCTTGTTTCCAGTTATGGAGATCATGTTCAGGTCTCCAATTCAGACTGAAACAACCCAATAAAGTTTTCTTTCTATTCACTTACCTGGGAAATGGTTTTCTTCGTTCTTTTAGAGGCAAAAAGCTACTGTGACACTTGCTGTCTTTACCTTTGGAGTACTGTGATGCATAGGACACTGACCAGCTGTAGAGCCCAGAAGCAGTAAAGAAACTTAACATTTGATCTGGTTTATGCTAAGCTCAAGGCAACATGCACCAGTAAGAAGCTATCACTATGCTGCTCTGCTTGCCCTAATCTAGTCCAGATTTGCTCTAGAACTTCATTGATCATTTTTGAAGGGGTATTGGCTTTTACTTGGGAGCAGAAGGTTCTTTGACCCTTCCAAGTTCTGATACAAATCTGACAAGGTGACTTCTTACAGTAATGTTTGTTTTTTTGGAAGGAGAGTTTCATGTTGTTTCATAGGACAGAGTGAGAATTTAATGTTAGGCTATCTTGGTCTGTCTGAATATATGCCTAACAATAGGGATGTCTAATGAGAAGTTGTCTAAATTATAGGTCTTTCATTTGAGTTGACCAACTTCTCCAAGATGAGCTGACGTTTTGTAAGGGCCAAACACATTCTTTGTGAGCTGTTGGCTAAACACTTGTTTAAAATATTGTTCAGATAGTCACAAATACCACTATGACATTTTCCACATTAAACAGATCCATGAAGATGTCCATCCATGTCTAAATCTCAACTTCATTCCTCTCTGCGTGAGATTTCCAAATGTGCTGCTTGTAGCCTTCTCAGTTACAACCTGTTCATTTTTGTCTCTGCTGTTTCTCCAGGGCCTTCTCTGAAAGTGCAGGTGATTTACAGATTATTCATTTGACTTTTCAACATTCATTGGAAAAGCAGGACTGAAAGAAGTACATTTTTCCCTCCTTTTCACTGTCAGGGTTATGCTTATATGCATTCAAAGGTGGCTCTGTTCTGTAAATATGTCTTTGGTAGCTGTTGTTGTCAGGAAAACAGGTAAAACTGGCTAACAGGCAGAGCACTGCCATAGTTATGGCCTGTTAGAGCCCTCTCATCCTTTATTTTTCCTCCCTCTTATTGGATCTGCCCTGACATTCACATATGCCTTTGTCAGGTCGTGATGAAAGTGCCATTTGGCAGACCTGTGTGCAGTGTCCTTTTGCTGGGTGACTGCAGGGATGCCTGGACAGATGGTGCCAGTGGTGGACACGTGGCTGGAGGGGTCCCTCTGGCAGAGCAGGTGGGGTAACGTGGCCATTCCTTCTTGGTGGCACCACACTCTCGGAGCCAGCATGCTACTGTTGAGCAAGAGCTGATGAGAGCCCTGAGGTTTCCTCTTGAGAAAACATGAGTTATTCGAGTGCTGGTGAAATATATTTAGTTGTCACTCAACCACAGTTTAGATGCATTGTTGGGCTTTTTCTCTCCCTTACCTATTGCCAGGTTCTAATGCCTGCCTTTTAGGTTAAGGAGGAAGAAGGAGTGGTTCCTCTGCTTAATAGTCTTTAGACTATTAAAGCACAGTCTTTAGAAATCAGATTTCCTGAAAATAGGGAGATTCTCATTTATAATCACTCTTTCAATTCAGATGCAGAGCTCCTTAGGTTGCTGTACTTCATTTCTTGCTTGCAGCATGGGAATCTACTATACCTCGAGAATAAAAACATTATTCTACCACTGAGTAGTGTCGTAGGGATGAATCCTTAAAGCTTAACCTTCAGGATCAACAATAAATAAAAGCACAGCTGTGTAGACCTGCTTTATCTCTGTGAATTAAACAGTATCACACAGTTTCTCTTTTAAAAATGTGTCAAGCAGATGCAGACAGAAAAAACAACTACTTGCATTCACTCTCAGATTTATAAAGTTTTTAGTATTGCCAGCATCAGATGTTCAGAAAGCACAGTCTGGCCTCTTGAGACTGATAGCTGGCGTAAGGAAAACAGCATTTTTCAATAATGACAAATAGGTTTTCAGGGCAGTCTCTGTGTTTTCAAGCTTGTCTTCTGAAGCAAGAGGAATCAAAACTTACGCTTGTAATCCCCCTAAAGCTGTCCTGCTTCTGACAGGAGTTCAGTGGGACGCTGATCATCACAATAACATAAGAGTTGGTGACATGTGAAGTAAATGGCAGTTCTAACCACTGGCAGCAGTAGGGTTTGGAGCCCATTGTTTCTGACTAAACTGTATAATATTTAATTCTCAGAGTGAAAATTCATATGCTTCTTGTTGCTGTCATGGGTGGTCTCAGGAGCCATAAAAAAAGTAAATGGAGTGGACCATGTTGTCTGTTTGGTTTTTTGGTTTTTTTCTTTTGGTCTTGGTTTATTTCTGTGGATGGTAAGCTCTCAAGAATGCACCAGCAAGGATCTCCCAGACCTGAGGGTGTCCCCACACCTCTATGTGTTTAATGGATTCCATGGCTTAGGAGAAATCCCAGCTTTATGAGGCATACCTGTGTCTGACTGGGGTGGGGTTCATTTTCTTCAGAGTAGGTGGTATGGTGCTTTGTTTTGAATTTGTGAGCAACACAATGCTGGTAATGCAATAAAGTTTTAGCTGTCTCTGAGCGGTGTTTGCACAGCATTGAGGCCTTCTCTGTTCCTCACTCTGCCTCCCAGTGAATAGATTAGGGATGCACAAGAGGCTGGGTGGGGACACAACTGGGCAGGTGACTCAGGGTGACTGAAGGGACAGTCCATGCCATGTAGCATCATGCTCAGTGAAAAGAGAGAGGAGGGCACTTAGGAAGTTCAGCCATCGCTATCTTGGGAACTGGGTGGGCATTGTGGGGGAAGTAGTAAATGATTGCCTTTGCATCACTTGTTTTGTTACCATTCTCTCTTCTTCCATGTCTCTTTTGCTTACTGAACAATTTTTATCTTGACCTGTGCCTTTTCTTAGTTTGACTCTTCCTTTCCTCATTCCCCATCCCACTGGGGGCAGGTGGAAGCGAGCACTTAGCTGCCTGCTGGGGTTAACACACAACACTCACCCCAAGAAAACCTTTCTTTTAGTTACGTTCAGGTACAGCTGTGACCTTTGCCTGGGCCAGTTCAGGCAGAGGAACAGACAACATTTTTATTTAACACTCCTCATGGTTAATAGACTTTATATAATAGGACTTCAGTCAGATCATTGGTTTGAGTTAAAATTGTTTATGCTTCAGGAGGATGTTAGGCAAGAGCAAGACATGCTGTGCTAGTCAGCATGGCGAGTCTTTTGGGTCATTAACTTAGATGTCAGATTTGAATGCCAATGTATCCCTTGGGTCTGCAAACTTGGGTGTAGTTGCAAAAGCCCTTAGCAGACATCCCAGTTATTGAAATGATCCGTGGTCTGAAGTTTTGGCTGGGAAACTCCAGTGCTGGAAAAGGATGAGAATTTGTGTTCTGGTGGAAATCCTGCTGCCTGGAAAGTGGGGGACATTCTGCCTCTTGGTCTGAAACAGGGAGTTTGGTTCCAGAATTTCTCAGCTCACGTTTGAAAGTCCTTTTGAAATACATGTTGCAACTGGGGGTATTTTGCTGTACTGTGAGAAAGATAATCCTGTAAATATCTTGTAAATATCCTTTATTTGTGCTTGTACTTTTAGTAGATTCCGAAGATAAATAAGATAAAAATGTAATTCTGTAAGGAAAGAAAGTCATCTGAGTAGAAGCATTGCTTTCTTTAAAAAAAAAAGGGAAAAAACTTTGAAGTTCAGTTATAAATTAGAAAACTGTTGGTTCACATGTGTTCCTACATGAAGAAACTTCTGTGTAGTTGAACTATTTTGGAATTATTGAGGAAAATACTTTCTTAAATCTTCTGACACTAAAATGTTGAAATGTGAAAGAATTACCAAAAATATGGGGTAGAACCATCTTTTAGCACTTGTTTTTTTATTCTTTGTTCTGTTGCCCTTTTCTTCACCTTAATAGTGTTCATATTGTGCAGGGGAAAAGAAGTACTGCTTATCCTATAAGTACATTTGATTTGCTGTCTGGATAAATAGTATTTTTAAAATATATACTGTATGCACATTGCTCAATGAAGGGATGTGATAATTTGCCTGGGGTAAGTGTCAAAATTATTCCTCTAGCATGACTGGTTGTTGTACTTCCCCCATGTAGATGGGGCCTCTTTTTCTTCAGTTTGGTTTATAGCCAGGATTTCATCTGTTCTTGATGCTTCCATGGAATCAGTGAGATGATGTTTGGATTACAGGCTTCATCACAGAATGTTTGTTTAATTTAATAAGGCAAAATTCCAACAGGGCTTATCCCAATCAATCTGAAGCAGTTTGTATCTGAGCTTTGTGGTTGCACCTGGTTCTTCTGCTGTTGTCTCTTCATAGCTGTGGGCTGCCTGCTCTCCTGGCTGCTCAGAGCAATTGTCAGCCTGCTGAGTGTTTCCTGTGCTGGGATAAATGTGGAGGCACAGTGCCATCCATACCTCATGTGCCTCTGTGTGCACAGCACAGCACTGATGCTCAGCATTTCAGGGTCATAGAGAGAGTGCTGTAGAGAAAATACACTGCAGTGTTTCTTTGCTCTGTCCGTAAATTCATGTAACTAAAAATGCCTGGTTTGCTCTGTTGTGAAGAGATCTTGCAGATGTTTCAGTCCTGCTTTGGCTGGGATAATTTTCTTCTCAGTAGCTGGTGCAGTGCAGTGTTTTGAGTTTAGTATGATGACAGTGTTGATGGCACACTGATGTTCTACCTGTTGCTGAGCTGTGTTTACCCTAAATCAAAGAATTTCAGCTTCTCATGCTGCTTCTCATACCTGTTTTTTATATTCTAATTTTGTTATTATTAGTAGAATTAGTATTTTCCCTTCTTTTTTTATCCTGTTAAACTATTTTTATCTCAGCAAGGAAATTTTACTCTTTTCCTCTATTCTCTCCCTGAGCCCACTCAGGGTCTGTGTGGTGTTCAGCTGCCTGCCAGATTAAACCATGACATTATGTTAGCAGGTTATGAAAGGTTACAGATTTTATGGGGTTGTTTTCAGGCCTGCTAATACCTGGATAATATGTAAGTCTGTGCATTCCTATGTGGTGAATTTATCTTATTTAACAGCACTGAGATTTGTGAGATTCATAGAGGTTTTTCCAGGGAACAGAAACAGCTTTTAACTGTAAAATCAATCTGTGAAGGATGATTCTACACAAGGCTTTAGCATTAGGTATTTCTCTTGTCTGTTTTAAATGTGCTGTTTCTCAACATACATGTAGCTGTTTTTCCCGTTGTATTTGTTTCTTTAGTCTAGTTCCTTGACTGTGAGATTAGTTTTATGTAATGAGCCTGATTTTACAATTTTAATGATGAAATATTTTTTCAATAAGTTGCAGTTGATGCTGGTTTCAACCTTTGTTTTCTTAGACCACTTTCTATATTCATTTTAATAACTGTTTTGAGTCTGATTCAAGGTCCTCCTGCACTATTAATATACCATCTTAATGTATTTTCATGCAGTAATTAAGTTTCTAAGCAGTTTTTAATACACTGGATTATTGAACATCCTAATGGAGGAGCTGGACAAAAAAGTCATAAAAAAAGAGCAAATAAATGAGTTTTGTATTTTAAATAATTGGAATGTAAAGCTTCATGTATTTCTTAAGCATATGAGTGATGTTTGTTCTCTCAGGTATTTCCTCCTGCATTTAATGTGTGCACATGAATTGAAGTATTTTGCATCTTAATTTAAAAGATACAATCTAAGACATGAGAAGAAACACTGAAAAAAATGCATACCAGTGGTACATCTGGTTAGCTGAGACTGATTAAAAAACAGGTGGGAAGTTGAGGAGGCATCAAGAGCAAAGATGAGGCTATCAGCTGAGCTAGATATTACTATTCCAACTGCAGCAAACACAGATGTGCTCTTTTGTCCTGCTTTTCAAACGTGCAAAAGCTAAGGTGAAAATTTAAGCCGATTTTAGGAACAAAAGTGTCTCATAAATCAATGCTTTTGTTTGATTAGGTTTTTGTTTCCTCTTCATTAGCATGGATCCCATGGAACATGTGCAGACTATGAAACAAGCTGGGAACCAGGAATTTAAAAATGGAAATTACTCTTTGGCCATCATAAAGTATGATCAAGCTCTACAGACACTTCAGTTTTTAATGCAATGGGTTCCGTAAGTATTCTTGAATTATGAGATGTAAACCATAAGACAAATATATATGAAATATGTACAGTTGTACAATTAATTCAGAACTCTATTTCTTGGCCTGATACATGATTTTCTTGTATCTTTTTTCAGTCTTTAGTGTACCAGTTTTAAACAGGAATTACTGTTCCTTACATATACGTGGGAGATCAGTTAGTGACTTCAATCTGAATACATTTACATAAACATCAATTATAAATTAGTGTAATTAGAGCTCAAATTAATTTTCTATAAACTGCTTTGGTTTCTGTTAAATTACTTCTTTTTGTTAGATGAAACGTGGATTAATCTTGCTGTGATTCTACCATCTCCTGGTGATGTTTATGGCCTCTTGTTACATGGGTCATCTGATTAGCTGTAAAATGATTCATGCAAGATACTTGGTTCTTGTTATTTGGTCTTTCTTAGTATTCTGAGATATGTTAAAGGATAATTTTTCTGATTATTTCTTTGGGTATTTCTTTCCGGATGTTAAATGTTTTTCATCAGTTAACATCTGTTGCTAATGTTATTAATGATTAAATAGTTGAGTATTATGTTAACTATTAAATATTCCTTACTACCATATATACTTTACTATATCCTGTTTCCTTAAAGTATATTTCTTTACTATTTAGCTGATACAAATGTTGGTTCTTCTGCTGACTTAATCAAGTGGTGATACAGTAAAATGCCCTGAGGGTTTTTTTTGGTGACCAAAATGTGTTTAGCATTCTTTGCATCTCGCAGCTTCCATTCATGTGTCTGTTTTCTCCCATTCTTAGCTGCTGGCTTTCACTGAGCCTTATGTAGGTGTATGGAGATGGTCTGAAACCCCTATACTGTGTTATTGTAGTGGGTTGGCTTTCTGCTTCAGAAGAGGCCAGGTTATCCCTAAGGTATCATTTAGGATGTCTCTAAGAGATTTTATAGTTGTTGTTCAAATGATCTTTATTTTCTATAACTGCAATTTTTTACCTCTAATTCTGTTAGGTAGGTGATATGTATATTTTTTTTTCATATTTTCATATGGTTAACTATAAAGTGTGATCCTTTTTCAAGCAAATAAACAGTCATGCTAAAATATTTTTAGGTGTTCCCGGGACATGGCTGTGTTGATGTGCAACAAGTCAACTGCCTTGTACTATCTGGGTAAATGGAATGAAGCAGCCTTTTTAGCCTGCCAGAGCTTACAGTTGGATCCGGAGTATGTTAAGGTATTCAGATGTTTAAGCTGACAGCTTTTGCATCCCTTCCTGACTTTTTTTTTTTTTAAACAAGTCTCATTATCTCCTTTTTATTGTCCTTTGTCTTTGAAGTATGTTAGGCAAATATAGCATAAAATTCCAGAATTGATGTTTGATGTTATACATAAGTATCAGTTTTACTGCTGTAATAGTACTTTCAATAAAATGAAGCAGATCTCTTTTGCACCAGGAGTTGCTGGTTCTCCTGAGTGAAGCACTGATGCTTTTCAGGAAATATAACTGGTTTATTAGTATCCCAAACAAGGGGATAGGGAGTGATAAAAGATAGAGATCTTACATGGTGATGCTTGAAACCTGGGGGTGACACAGCATGAGCTGTGTCTCTGGCCAGGCCATGGCAGATTCTGTCTGTGGTGAGGTTCACCTGCAGTCTAACAAAGCCTGGCTCACAGTACAGGTGCATCAGTCACTGACAGCACTCGGCTCTGGGATGGGACTGAGCCTGGAATGCTCCCTTGGGTGGTGTGCACTAATACTCTTTACATGTTAACAAGTCTGCAGTTCCTGGGAACAGTACGTGGTGATCAAGGTCGTGTTGTGTTGCCAGTGGGCAGAACAATGCACTGCACTGAGCTTCTGATTAAGTACACATTGACTCAAATAGTCATCTGTTAGGAATAAGTAGGAGTTGTGCAGTATTTATGATACGGAGGCATACTCTTGTATTGGCTTTTATGTACAATAAGTAGCCTTCTGGTCTAACCATTACAGACTCCCAGAGACTTTAGTAGAAGGTATTTGATTTAGATATGATAAAATCGCACAAACACCCATTTAACTTGCACTGTATTGTGGCATGCCAGTTATCTGATTTGAACAAGTTGACTCCACTGTGACTGAGCTGGTACAGCCTAATTCAGTAGTGAATAGAAACATCTTCATGTGCCATTGGCTGAAAAATACATGCATTGTGGCAAATACTGCAAAATGTAGTGATGTGGAGACATTCTAGAGCTTGTGACAAAAAAAGGTCTTGTCCAGAGCAGGTTAAAATATAGTTGCTAAAAGTGTATCTTTCATCCTGTAGTTACTTTCCAAGTTTTATATTTCAAGATTTATTGCTCTTAGTATCTGTGATGACATCAGTAGCATATTGTTAACTTCAAGCTATTAGAATAGTTTGTTGCACCTTTTTTTTTTTGGACCTGTGTATAAGAAGCTGTAGAAATAGTACTGGTGTTATTTTTGTAACATAATTAGAGATTTTAGAAAGAAAATTGCAATATTTTGTTTTGTAATAAAGGATCTCTGAATATTTTCCCAACAATTGTCTTTTTTGTTCTCCTATTTTTTCAGGCTTATTATAGAGCTGGCCACTCATTCATCATGTTATCAAAGTCTAATGAGGCGGTTTCTATGTTTCATAGAGGTTTGTTTCTCCTGAATTCTTCTGGAGATCGAACTCAAATTGCTGATTTTATAGCAGGAATCTTCATAAGTGTCAATGGTAAGATCAAATTAAGAGTTTAAATTTTTAAGAGCCTTTTAGAAGTGATGACAACACAAGTCCTTGGTAGGATGTCCTTCATGAGATCGTTCCTCTGGTCTTTCAGTGCCTCTGGTCTATTTGAGGATTATGAATATGTTGAGGATGTGGTGAACTTGATCCAGTCTGTATACAAGCAGATGCCAACAATCACAAAACTCTGTGCAGGGGGTAGTGTTCTCTCACAGGTGTTGCCTAAAATTGGCTCTTAAAAGAAACCTCTAAGACTCAATTGGTGAGTTTTAGAAGTCAGGCATTCTTTATTACGACATGCTGCATGATCACAGCACGCTGGGTGCTCTGGGAATCAGTTTACCAAAGTGCACACAGCTACAGCTGACATGTTAGCATTGTATGATTATGCTTTTTTTGTTCCCTGCATTCCTGTTACACATTGATGACATATCCCAACACTTATTTGCATATATACATATCTATATAAGGTCTCTGAGGGGCTTCTCTGAGGGCCTCTAGTGGTCATCTGTGTCTAGAGCCCCCAAAGTTCTTAGTGATGACTGCCTTACGACCTTCTCTAAGACAATACCCCTGGTTATACATCAACCTGGTGTTGCCTGCTTGGGTGCTTTAGTTCCCTTCTTCATTGTTTCCTCACCTTGCTTGGTTGGTCACTTGGCTCAGCTATATATAGTTTCTGCAGTACATTCCACTGCTAGAACTATTAGTTCTTGTTACATCTCAAAACTCAGATATCACAGGAACGTGTCAATTGTGGAATATAGTTAGAAAATCTCAAAATTCATAGTCAGGGAGACGAGGCTGAAGATTTGGCACTCCAGACCCCTGAGGCTTTAGTAGTTTTTGTCCAGACCACTCTGCTTTGCTTTTAGGTGTATTTGAAAATACTTAGAAGATAAGCATAAGATGAGTTTACAATGCAGTGTATTCCAGTGTGGGTAACTTTCCCCCACCTGGTAATGGACAGCAGTGAAAAGAGGGAATGTGGCCTTCCTGTGGCATTGTGTGGAGTTTTTTTGAGCTGTGTCCACCCTTTGTCTACATGCCCTCTCCTCAGTTTCTCCTCCTCTGCTTGCTTTTTTGTCTGTCTTAACCGGCTTTGTGTAATGGGTCTGCAAGCATGCCAGGTGATTTCAGGTTGTGCCCCTGCTACCTTTCCTTGAGCCTGTAGCCGTGTGTAAAGGACCTTGATTAGTTTTAGCACCATCAGTAGCTCATTGACCCACAAGTGGAAGAACTGCCATGAGATTCACAATGTCTTGGGGCTTCAAGGTGTTTCTTAAAGGCAGGGATTAGTTTTTTCCCCCCCTTGTTTAATGAAGTCTGGCCACTTATAGCAGTATCAGGTAATATAATCTCCCATTTGGCATTCCCTTGGGTATTAATCAGTGCTAAACTTATCATTGTGCAATGATGTAATTTACTTGGAGACTCCAACTTTTGAAGTGCTCTGTATACCAAATAGTTTTCTCAACTGCTTGTTCTTGCAGATGAAAGAATCTTTCCACGAACCTTCCACTCTGCTTATGATTATATTTTCAGTGCAAGGTTCGATGCACTGATTTGGCAAGCAGTGATAGAAAGGCTGACCCAGAAAGGGAAGTGGCGGGTAAGTGTCACCGTGTCACCTCCCGCTGCAGGGTGGGTGCTCCTGTCTTACCTCTTCAGCATAACCTTGTGTTACCTTTAAAAGCCAAGGCAATGAATTTATGTTGCTCCCTAGTTCAAATGTCTTGGTTTCTAAGGCTTGAGAAATGCTTTTAGTGATAAGTAATTCCTGAAATCCATTTCTGGAAGGGATACAATGGGCTTGAAATCCTGCTTGTCTCTTGCTGTTGTCTCTCTTATAGTTATGGTGCCATCTAGAGTAATTATTCTTTAAAGATATATAAAGAAGGGAAAAAGTAAAAGTTTATTTGTGGTTCCCTTTACTTTTCCTTCTGTATGACAAGCTGGATTTTGGAAACTCTGTGACAGAGCCACAAATAAAGGAGCATCTCTCTGAAAGTACATGGTTGTTAAACAAAACTAGATAATTTAGAAAAATTAGAAGGTAAATTACCTGAAATTATTTTAATCCTCTTTTCTCTAGTGACTGTGGAAAAGCTGATCATTGTCACAATTAAATCTGTACTGGATTTTGGTGGTGAGGTGCTGGCAGCAGGGTCTGCAGGGCTGCAAGGAGCAGCCTGGGCTGCCCCACTTTCAGCTGCCCCAAAACTGCAGCCAAGGTGGTGGTGCCTTGGGGAAAGTGCTTTAAAAAGGGCAAACACCTGCCTGAAAGAGTGAGAGAGACAGCCCTGTGAGCACCAGGGGTGGAGAAGGAGGGGGAGGAGATGCTCCAGTCCTGGAGCAGGGGCTCCTTTGCAGGCAGAATGGAAGCTTAAGTTGAGGTCTATCAGGGAAACCCTCCTGTTGAGTCATGACATTCAGAAAGGACTCACTTGCTTCCTAAACTCCTCAGGTAGATGTTTAGGTGCAGCTGGATCCAATCCTAGTCCCAGACTTGGTGAGTGCTTTGTTACAACTTTGTCCCACAGGATTAAGGATGGCAAACCAAATATATTTCTATGAGTAAAATAAATGGCTTATTTAAATTGATGATGATAATGATCAGGCTAAAAGGCTTCAATCAGAATTATTTACTACACAGTATAGATAGTTATAACAATTAGTATAGCAGACTACTTACTGAGCAATATTGAAGCAAAGGCATTAAATCTAGCAAAATAATTATTAAGTAAAGATTGATGTTACTCACCCATACCAATGACCATGGGCAAACCTCTTTCACTCAGCTGCAAGGAGTAACCTGGAGGGGGATCTCCACTTAGGGGAGGAATCTTCACACACTCCAAGAAAGGATATGTTGGAAGACCGACTTTAAAAAGTGGGACTTGCAAGATCTCATAAGTGAAACCCAAAGTTTTTAAGTGTACTTATAAGATCACTAATGTGTTGGTGGTTTTTTTTTCAGTCTTGTCTGTTGTTGCTGTCTGAGAAGAAAGAGTTGCCTAGTAATCTCAGAGTCAATCAGGTATCTCTGAAGAATCTCTTTGAGGTAAAGTAGTATGCTTTCTTTTTTCCTTATGTCTATATCTTTTCTTCCTGCTCACTTTAGTGAGAGACTTTCCATCTTGTGTGCAAGAAAAATAAAATGAAAAATAATGTATGTTATTGTGATAAATCATCTATTTTATTCCTTTTCATTTGAAAATTTTAAAAGTCCCTAATTTGGTTGATTTTGGCATATAATTTAGTACTTCCTTTAATCTGATCAAAAGAAGACACTTTTCTCTCCAGTACAGCAACCTATCTGTGTCACACTTTTAACCTGACAATTTAATCCTGAAAGGTGTTTGATATCATTTAAGTTGGGTATGCTTTCCAACGAGAGGAACTTAGGATATACTTGGGATAGGATATTTTTGTACTTTGCTAGCCTGTGTCTGGGAGTTGAGCTGGGTGCAGTGTTGGAATTTCCCTCAATGCATGAATTTTTCATTTGGATGCTTTATACCCAGGCAGCAGCTGCTAAACTTTCTCCCTTAAAGGCTTTGACACCTCTCAAATTATTTCTATGATTTTGGCAAGATGGGAGCATCTAGTCATAGACCAAGTAGACACAATTCCTGATGTCTTTCACAAAGATGATGGCATCTGTGAACAGCAGGATTTGATCTTGCTCTGCTGAAACTTGCTCTTTTCTTTATCTTGTGATTCATCATGTTCTGCAGCATGTGGAAACCTCCAGGCTTTCTATGCTGGCAGAATAAAATAACATCTTCCAGCTGTCATGAGCTGCCATGCTCACACAAACTTGCAGCTGGATGGCTGTGCCTGCCTGGTGTCTGTGCCCACTGGTACACCCCAGGGGCACTGCCCACCTTGCTGTGTGGCCAGCTGGCCTTGGGGGGCTTGTTGCTGCTCACTCCTGCCTCTGTGCACAGGTATTCCCCCAAAACACTTTGAATGTGCTAAGGGATGTGCAGCCATGGCTTCTGGTGCCTTGGGAGCCAAGGTGTAGCCCGGGGCTGACTGTGAGCCAGGAGCTGCTGGGAGTTCACCAGCTCTGCAACTCAGGGCCATAACAGTGACATATCAGCTTTCTAAAGGCATCTCACAATGTCTGTATCTCTTACCATGCAGTGGTAAGACACACCAGCCTCTTTCAGTTGCAGTTAAGTAAAGCATTTCTTACAGACTGCTAAAAAATTCTTCTCTGTATGCATTTTTGGGGTTTATTCTCTAATTTCTATGTGTGCATGTTAATTAAGTATAGCTCTGTTGTACGTAACCTACTTTTAAAAGATATGGTTGCACATTATTGAGAAATTCCATTAGGCTTTATCATGGAATCATAGAATGATTTGGGTTGGAAGGGACGTTAAAGATCATCTATTTCCAACCCCCTGCCGTGGTCAGGGTCACCTTTCACTAGAGCAGTTTGCTTAAAGCCCCATCCAGTCTGGCTTTAAACTCTGCCAGGGATGGGACATCCACAGGCGGCCTGTACCAGTGCCTCACCACCCTCACAGTAAAGAACTTCTAGATATTTTTCAGCACTGTGATCTTCCTGACACGAACTTTAGAAGATGTTAGCTGTAGGCTACACAGTACCTCTGCTTGGCATTTACTGGATGGCAAATTAAGGTTTAAGGCATATTGATGGAATGTGCCAGAATTTGTCATTTGGCTGTTACAGTGCATGTGGTACTTTTGTCATTATAATTTGAAATTGGAGCTTTTTCTATAAATATATTTCAGCTAGGTGCCTGACAGAGTGAGCAGAAGTAAATCTGAACAAGAGGGATAATGCAAAGGATGTAAGTCAACGTCTCCTCACAGACTTGTTTTTAGTGATAGCAGAATTAGTGGATGGATATATGCAAGCATGTCTTGGTTAGGTATCATTAGGCAGAGGTGTGTGCTGTGTTAGTGCCAGCAGAGTAACTCCTCACACTGGCAATAAAGCATGGCAAACACAATATAGGACCCAGTACAGGTACAGTGTCTTAGCAAAATACCTTCCTTCCCAGGCAAGGATAGCAAAATACCTCACTGAGAGAGGAGGAGAAATATGGATTGCCTTTACAAAATAGTATGTCCTTTGTTGTTGAATTGTCCCCACCAATCTTACCTGTTCTAGTGGGTTTGTTGTACAAATGGAAGACTGAAAGAATCAAGGTGAAAAATCCCTAAGCAGCGCTTCTCTTTTGCAAAAATTAGAAATTGTGGCTTTCTGACTATTCAAACCTCCCCTGCTGCCACTGCATTCTCCCTGTAATTTGTTGTATTTTGATTTTGTAACTGTGCACAAACAGTAATTCTTGCCAGTCAAAATTTGGCATGAGGTATTAGGAAAAAAGATTTATTTGTGGATGTTGGAAGCATGTGTGAAGACTGCTATTTAAAAAGATGACTGGCACAAATGAAGAAGTTATGTCTGAACACTGTTTCCGACCACCTCTTCATGTCCTGATCCTTCTGGCATATTGTCTAGATTTCCATCTGAGCTTCCTCTGCACACTTCAGACTACCCTATATTGCTGTACCCCCTGTAGACTGTTCTTCAAGTTCATTAAGTCCTTGCTAGAACATCTGTTTCAAGTTCAGCTGTCTTCTGCTCAGGCTGTGTGCTTTCACAGAATCCCAGAATCATCAAGGTTGGAAGAGACCTTCAAGATCCACCCAGCACCACCATAATCACCCCTAACCCATTTCCCAAGTGACACATCCAGAAGCCTCTTGAACACTTCCAGAGATGGTGACTCTACCACCTCCCTGGGCAACTTATTCCAATGCCTGACCACTCTTTCAATGAAAATGTTTTCCTCATTTCTAGTCTAAACCTCCCCTGGTGCAACTTAAGGCCATTTCTTCTCTTTCTCTCACCTGGGACATGGCAGAAGAGACCAACTCCCACCTCGCTACAACCTCCTTTCAGGTAGTTGTAGAGAGCAGTGAGGTCCCTCCTGAGCCTCCCTTTCTCCAGGCTAAACAACCCCAGCTCCCTCAGCTGCTCCTCAGCACACCTTGTGCTCCAGACCCTGCCCCAGCTCCACTGCCCTTCTCTGGATACACTCCAGCACCTCAATGTCCTTGCAGCGAGGAGTCCAAACTGAACACAGGATTCGAGGTGCAGTGCCAAGTACAGAGGGCAAGTCACTTCCCTAGTCTTTCTGACTACACTATTCCTGACATCAGCATCTGGAGCAAGTCCATAGGAGGGTCACCAGGATGATTAGAGGGACGGAGCACCTCTCCTACGAGGAAAGGCTGAGAGAATTGGGATTGTTCAGCTTGGAGAAGAGAAGGCTTTGGGTTGACCTTATTGTGGCCTTCCAATACCTGAAGGCAGCCTACAGGAGAGATGGAGAGAAGCTTTTTACAAGAGCATGTAGTGACAGGACAAAGGGGAATGGCTTCAAACTGAGAAAATAATAGGTTTAGATTAGATATCAGGAAGAAATTCTTTACTCAGAGGGTGGTGAGGCAGTGGAACAGCTTGCCAGGACTTCTGGATGCCCAACCACTGGAAGCATTCAAGGCAAGGTTGAATAGAGCTCTGAACAACCTGGTCTAGTGGACCTGCCTATGGCAGGGGATTGGAACTAGATGATCTCTATTGTCCCCAAGGCATTCAATGAAAGTCTATGAAGTAAATAGTTTCATTTTACAGTGGATATAGCTTGTTATTGTTCCACTGATTCTTGTCATAAAAACATGGAAATAGGATTGAAAAATAAATGCCTTTTGTGTATGTAAAAATAATGTGTTGTAATTGTTCTCTTTGTTGTCAGACTTCTGAGCTGTATGGTCATGGCGAGAAGGTGCAAGAAGTAGCTGAGTTAGTCAAATGGCTCATTTCCATTGGGGCTAAAGCTGAATCCATTGGAGTGTATCCTCTGCATGCTGTTATCAAGCTGTGTATCAAAGCAAGTGAGTGATATCTGCAGCTAAAATGAAATAATGGTGGCTTTCATCAGAGAATTGACACCTAGAGCTTTTTTAAATTAAAAAAAGTCCTAGCAACTCCACTCAGATCATTAGGTATAACCTTACATGTGCCAATAAAGCACTATTTTAGAAATGTTGTAAGGACTCTCTTTGATCATCTATGCCTGATAGTGGGGGAAACCTGATATAGTTGTTCTCTTCTGTGATCTGAAGAAAAAGTGTGATTGATACAGGTCTTTGGTAACCTGAATACATCAGCTTTGACTAAAGTACAGTATTTCTTCCTGCCATCTCAGTGCAGAGCAACAGTTTCTATGTGTGTGAAAGGGTCACGAGTCAACCTTAGATTTGCATCTTGCCGCTCTGTAGGAGAAAAAATCCTACAGATCTATTTCTGAAAGTGGAGTTTTTTTATCATTTCAGCAAAGAACCATCTCTTCAGGTGGTTACTGACCCAGAGGCCAGACTTGAAGGACAGGATCAACCAGCAAGACCGAGATGGAAACACCCTCCTGCATATTGTGGCCTCTTCCAGTGAATATTCCCAGAAGCGCTGTAAATACAATTTTACTTTTTTTTGTGTGTGCATGTCTTGTTTTGTTTTCATATAGAACAATCAATAATGGAAGGAAGTTTCAGACCTTGGGGTTTAGTGTTTCATGCTAAGGAAAAAAATGAGAAAGTACCTGAATGTAAACTCTGTAATGGTAGCTAATATTTAAACATTTCAACAGTTCCTTTTCAAAATTGGATGCCTGATGTGTGACCATTTGCTTTTCTCTTTGGTTTGACTGGTTAGGATTTTCCTATAAGTGTGCTGCAGTTTTTAGAATCACAGAAGTTAGCTTTTAAAGTTTGATGTGCCCTTAAAATCAATTAGACCACCTGATGACCTCTCCGGTTCTTTTAAATAGGCGAAAATTTAAGACCTAAGTAACAGCACACCTTGTCAGAGGAGGAAAATGGGATGCTTTCCTTCACATTTTCAGTGGGATTTCTTTTATATGAGCCTGGCTTTTTTCCTTATATTTTTTCACTCTGCTCACTAGGTGGCAACAGGAAACAAACATCAATGCCAAGATAACACCAGATTTTGGGTTGTTGCATGCAGTGACATTCTGGTGGCTCACTTTTAACAGCATGAACAAAATGTGCACAACCTCTGTTAAATCATTTCATTTCTTGCAAAGGTGCAACACATCTTCTGCAGCAGTTCCATCTGCTACTAAATGACTTACACATTTCTAGAAGAGCCTGTATGTGTGTATATATTCATTTTTCCCTGAAGTTTATTTAATAATATTCATATACTTTTTACTACATGGAGGTTATTTTAATCTGTGTTTATTTATTTCTTTATGAGTCATATGAGTATTATATAGGATAGGATCATTAAAATTGGAAAAGGCCTCCAAGATCTTCAAGTCTTGTGGTGGTATGCCAAGGGTGTTAAAAGGTTTATTTCCAAGAAAATCATGCGGGTTTTGTTGCACAGGAAAGAAACTCAATGCCTACCTGTGTATATTTATGCCTCAATATGTGAAATATTCTGGTTTATCAAATCACCTTCCAAACCTTGTGAAAAAATACCTAACAATACCTCATTCCTATGACACTGAAGAAGTTTAAATTTTATTTAAAATTATGCTAGAATTTTGCCAGGGAATTAAAAATAAAAAAGAAAACAGAACAAACCCCCTGAACAATGTTGATTATTCTTCCTCTAATTTTTTTTCATGTATTGTTTTAGGCCAAACAGAAGATGTGATCATGCTCCTGAATTTTGGGGCTGATCCCACTGTTCCAGATGCACGGTCAAGATATGTCATAGATATCTTGAAAAAGAACAAAAACTTTGATGCTGTAAAAGAAGTCAGCAAGCACATTGAGAAACACACTTCCTCTGAGAAACAGACAGGTACTACAGGCACTGTGTGCTTTTCCTGTTTTAAAATTATATCCTTTAGGTACAAAATTGTTTTAATTTGAATTGGTAATAGTGGGTGGGTTTTATGTAACTTTTCCTCTGAGCTGTCACTGTGGTCTCCTCCCAGTCAGTAGTGAACATTTTGTCCTTGCCTGAAGGTGACTGCTGTCCAGCTGTTCAGATCAAACCTGGCATAAAGCAAAGCTTTTAGGCTCCATCTCAGTTTTCACATGTGCATTGCCTATAAGTTTATTGGAAAACACTGGGTTTCATTGTTCTTGCATCTTCGGGCTCCTTGGAAACAAATTCCCGCAGTTTCTTTTTCTTTCCTGCATAGATCTCTGCTCTGGAGAAGGTTTTAGCATAGTGGTTCTCAGTTAGGAGGGTAACACCAATACCCTGTGATGGTAATTGCCTTGGTTGGTGTTTCAGGTAGCTCAGCCCATCTTTTGTGGCCAGTTTTTGTTGTTTGGGGATTTTTTGACAATGTACAACCAGCAAGAGTGTTCTAGACTTGATGCAACTGAGAGGCTGGAGAGTAAGCCCCAGCTTTACAGGTCACAGTCTGAGGTTAGTCCTTTTTGCTGAAATCGTGACCAACCTTGCCTGTCTCTTTATCCTATGGGGTAAAGGTACTGTGTAGTTTGATCTTTGATGTACCTGAATTCCACAAAGCTTTTACAAAGTTCAGGCCAAATGATCCACTGTTTAAGGGCATTTATTGGAATGTCGTTTAGATTCTACTGTTGCCAATTACATAAGTATCTCTTAAACTTGTGGATATAATTTTGGTGTGGTGGATTTACTTGGTTTTAGTTTTTTTAGATTATTTTATAGCTGTATTTTGTAAATGGCACCAAGGAATTGGACAAGCTCAGGTCATCTGATTAAAACTGAGTGCTGCAAACATCACTGGGTTTGGTCATCTACTCTAAAATAAATTCTGAACAATGATATAATTTCGAGGCAGCCTTTTCCTGCTTGATCAACTTTGAACTATTGCAATTTTCAGCCTAGTGTATTACAATAAAGAGTGTCATGGTTTTATAGAGTGTCATGGTTTTGCCTCAGCTGGCAACTGGGTACTATTCAGCTGCTCTCTTGCTTCCCCCTCTCTTCCATGGGGTGTTAAGAGCTGTTCAATAATTGAAAGAAAGTAAATCAGTAATAATGGTAGTATCAAAAATGATGAAAAGGAGAAAGAGAGAGGAATAAAACCTGAGAAACACCAGTGTTGCACAGTAGAATTGACACCCCACTAACCAATGCCCAGCCTGTTCCCAAGCAGTGAGGGGCCCCTCGTGCCCAATTCTCCCTGTTTATGTACTGGTCATGACATTATGTGGTATGGAATATCCCTTTGGCCAGCTTGGGTCAGGTGTCCTGGGCATGTTTCCTCCCAGCTTCCTGTGGATCTGCTCCCTGGCAGAGTGTGGGACACTAAGCAGGTCTTGTCTCAGGGTAAGCACTGCTCACAAACAGAAACCCAGTGTTTTATCAACATTAACCTCATCCTGTATCCAAAGCATGGCACTGCACCCACTACTAAGAAGAAAAATAACACTATCCCAGGCAAAACCAGGACAAGAGTGTATTTGATGAAGATATCAAATATCCTTTGGGATCAGAAATCCATCACAGGACTGGCATTTCAACCATGTGACTTTAATCTGCCACTACACATTTCTTAGAACCCTGGGGTGTAATGCATTGCAGTCTTGCCCTGAAAACATGCTGACAAGAAAGTGGATTTTCAATTTCTGTGATGTTTTGCAGGGGGGAATGGAAGTGCCACAGCTGATACAGATTCTCTGCGATATGTTCTTGAGCAGTTTGTCCAGGTCTACAGGTTTGAAAATGGAACACATAATAAAAATGCATTGAAGGAAGATACTGTTAAGCGATTTCTGAAACTTCTGTCTTCTTTGGAAGGTGAATGAGTTCCCATTTCTCCCTTTCACAAAACTTAATTGCTGTGAAAAATGTGTTTGATGCCAGCATATGCATTTTGCCCTTCTATCCTTCCTTCTCTTCTCTATTTCTGCAACTGTTATTACTGGAATGATGTGCTTTTAATAATATTTATCATTGTGTTTTCACTTGGAACCGCTGGATTACCGCAGCATGACTCATCAAAATACTCAAACTTACTTGGCTAAATTTAGTGAGTTAATTGTTCTGAAATCAGTCTACAGTGAGATGGATTTCATCATGTGGCGTTGAGTGGGTAATGTTGTCTTGCCTGTTTTGCAGAAATCCCTGAAGAAATCCCATGCAACATCTCCCAGACCTGTGCTAACAGCTTCATAAAACAGTTGCTGGAGAAGCAAATGTGGCATCAAGTTTTGCTGCTGCTGACAGGGAAAGCCAATGGGGAAAAGCCATCTGGTGGAGGCCTCTTCAAAAACTGCAGCCTTTCAGATGTTGACATCAGCAACATTATCCAGCATTGTGAAAGATCAGATACGCAAGTGCACCTCATCAGATGCTTGCTTGAACGAGGAGGTGAAACACTCTAATATTAATGTGCTATAGCAGATCCAGTAGGTTATTTGGTTGGCATGGTGGGAGCAACATGGTCTCAGAAATACCAGCACGTGTTTTTTTGTGTCTCTGTGTAAGTGCAGCAGCTGGTTGCAGTGCAGTCCATTGGCTACATCTGCTGTGTGCTGCATGGGTGGAAGATGTTTATCAAATGAAATTCCTCTGCTAGGGTTGGTAAAAGGCCAAAGGTTATTGCTGCTCCTCTGCTTGTAGTTTCTTTTGGTTTCTTGATTTCTCTGTCTTCAGCAACAATATGGTCCTGATAGAAACTTTAAGCTGAAGTCTCTGAGTTCAGCCTGCTATTACAAGTAGCTGACTAGTTCATTGGTTTCAAAGGCATGACCAGGTGTCTTTTTATCTAGTGTAGACATCATCATTCTTCTCATTTTGCATAAGGTTATTCCTAGGATTACTCTGCCATTTTTCATTTAATCCTACAGCTTGATGCTAGCTTTAGGTTGTGGACACATAGTCCTGATGAAGCCTGTGAATGCCAGAGGTGCAAGGAGGTTTCTTCTTTCGGTCAGTGACTGAGTGACTTGAGGAAGATGTGTTCTACCCTTTATGTCTTCCTATCACAGCAGGAGAACTGATTGCTCAGTTTAATGGGAGACAAGCAGAGATTATGAAGATTTTCTTAGTTGAAAAGTGTTTAACAGAAACAAGTAAAAAACTGACAAACCCTGTCACCTGCTTGGCAAGTCAGCATGTGCGTGCCTTCATCTGTTTAGAGCTTTCTGTAGTTGGCAGATCTGGTGTATCACATTTAACCCCTGGTATTTTCCTGTTGTTAACACCAGCTCTGCCAGATGGGATTGAAACCAGCTCTGAAATACCACTGCGAATATGCCTCAAGAAGAGTTATTTTGAACTGGTGTATTTGCTGCTGACCAAAGGTGCAGATCCACAAAACCTCTCCCTTACACAGGGAGATACTCCCCTGCATGCTGCAGTTTCCATCTGTTTAAATAATAGAGGTGAGGCTTTTGCTGTTGAAAACATCCCCATTTCTAACCTGTCCAGCCCACTGCCCCTTCTGCTGCTGTTTCCTGGTGTGCTAGCAGAGGCAGCAGATCTGATGTCTGGCTCTCACTCAGCCCCCGAAGTTTGCAGGCCAGAGGATACACACCAGCCTTTGTTAAGCTGATGTGTTCTGCTCTCTGGTTGCAGTGTCTGGAACTATGAGGACAGGTAATGGCAGGTCAGGTGACATGGGGGGGGATCGAGCAACTGCAGTGTCTCCATCAGTTGCTGTTTTGTGAATATACTCCTGTTTAATCAAGCTGATTTTGAAAGGAAGACTCCTCTTTGAAACCCTGTACTATGTGGACTAAGTGGGAATGAAGTAAACTGGAAGTTCATCTAGGTAAAGGCAGAGCAATGGCAGCAGACTTTGAAGGAAACCCTGCAGTGGCATCTGAAATCTGTTTCACAGTTTTTGTTCAGGCATAAATGAAGCAAAGTTTTATTCAGGGGAGGAGTGAATGAAAGAACTGTGAGGCTTACATAAAAATACAAGCAATTAAGATAAACTATCAAATTAAGCCCCGAAGTCAGGTGTAATTTTAAATTAAGAAACAAATGCATTTTTTGAGTTGAAGAATTAAAATAATTAAAAGTACTTAATTTATTCATTTTTAAAGCACCAACATTTAATTGAATGGCTTTAGAGAGATTAAAAGCATAGACACTGCCGGCTGTAAATTTTAAATGAAAAGATAAAGAAGTCCAATGACAATGTTGTTTCTGAAGTATTATTCATTGTGTAGTTTTTAAGGTAGAATTTCTTTGCAATTATTTTCATATGTCACTATTTTACAGCTAGAAAAGAAGTGTTTCACATAAATGGTCTCATTTAAATCACATAGATTATTTGGATGAAATCTAGAATATATATATGTATATATTTTTTCCCCCCAGGGAAGTAACTAATCTTATTTTGTAGGAAGTTGCTGTAGGGACCTCAAATATCAGGAAATAATTGGGATTTCCTGCAGGTTATTTTAGTAAAACAAAGTTATCTGCAGCAGGTTAATGCTGGGTGCCATACTGAAATGAACCAAAGGACCCCAGAGCACCATCTAGAGCTGCTGCTTGTGCAGATGAGCAGCCACCAGCATCCCTTGGGTAGCAGTCAGGGCTGATGTTGGAATATGAACAAATCTGCCTGTACCCAGAGGTAAAAAAAGGAATGAAATTCACAAATGCTACAGCAACAATTGCAGCACTAGGGCTTTCTAAGGCTTTCCTGCTGTTGTATTGTTTTCCTCAAATCTTAGGAGAGCCATTTCAAATAAGCATGTTTTACAAACATGAATTGTAGATTTTGTTTCTCTTTTGAAAGCGAATTGATTTTAATTTACCAGTTGCAGGGGAAAAAAAAGGTATTAAAAATTATTGGCATACAATGCAGCCTGGTAAAGCAAGTGATTTATATTTGTTTTCCTGCTTTCAGATGGCACTGGTTTAAACATCCTGAACTACCTACTTGATCTCTTTGCTTCAAGACCTGCTGACTTTCCATATCTTAATCCAAACATGCAAGATGAGAATGGAAATACAGTGATGCATATTGTTTTTCAGAGAGGATTTTCGAAGCAGACTAAGAGAATAACGGAGTCATTGGCAAAATTTGACATTAACTTTAATATAAAAAACAAAGCAGGAAAAGATGTGAGGCATAGAATTAAAAAAAGAGACCCATTGCTACTTGCCTGGAATAATGCTGCACTGGAGAAAAAGAGGCACCGTCAAGATAGAGCAGGGCAGTTGGTTAAAACATCTAAGACCATTCCAACCTCTGAGATTTCACAGTCAAAGAGCACAGGGTGTTCTTCATCTGGGTCCTCATTAAAGACACCATCTGGCAACGCAGTGCATAATGATTTAAAACCCCCATGTTCTGTAAAAGCAAAAAAAGGTCAGTTGGCAAAGCAGGAAACAGAAGGAATAAATAGCCCCATAACACTGCAGGAGAGTCTAGTGCAGGCAATCACAGTTTTAATTCAGCAACTGAAAGTGGATGACACCCTGAGAATGGATTATCCTCTGGTACACAAGCCACCTTCAGCCCAGACTAATTTGGAAGAGGGAAGGAGTTCCTTGCAGCCTTGTGGAAGTGTAGCTTATCCTGAAGGAAAACGGCATGATTGGGAGAAAAAGGGAGCAGAGGAATTTAATATGGCCCTGCCTAATGGAGAGGTGGAAGAACCAGAGGAAGAGAAGGAGAAGAGTCTGACTATTGCAGCACATGAGCAGGAGTTTGATAACATGACCTGGGAAATAGAGTGCACTCCTGAAATGCTGAAGACTTTGAGCAACAAAGCTGTACCTCATGATCTAAAAACTAAAACTATAAGGACAATTAAGCAGCTTGGCAACGGGGAGTGGTCTAGGAGCCTTCAGAAGCCACTGAAGCACTTGAAAGCTGATATCCAGCTGTATGAAGCCAAATTGAACAAAGGTGCAAGAATGCTGTGGGAACTTGCAATTGACTTTTCTCCTCGTTGCAGTGAGAGTCCCGAAAAGATAATGGAGACAGAACAGACAAAAAGTCTTCCAGAGAAATCAGGTAGAGTTTACACAGAAATCATTAGAATTTGGGCCATTGTTCTTGACCATGGCAAGCTGAACCGTGCCTTAGAAAATATATGTATTTCCTACAATCGTGGTTTATCCTGCATCTTGAGGAAGAAGCTGAAGGGTATAAATGAAGGACATCAGAACCACAGTGTGACGACAGAGAAGCGTGTTCCACGTTGTTATGTTGAAGACACCGAGGCAGAAAAATCAAAAGAACATACCATGCCTGAGTATTTCCCTCCAGCCAGTGCAGCAGAATTGGAGTACAATATAATGAAGTTTCACAGTTTCAGTACTAACATGGCACTTAACATTATAAATGATGTACAGACTTCTGTTGAATACCCTTTTCGAGTTGGGGAGTTGGAGTATGCAGTGATTGATCTCAACCCCAAGCCCATGGAACCAATCATTTTAATCGGGCGAAGTGGGACAGGGAAGACGACTTGCTGCTTGTACAGGCTTTGGAAGAAATTCTATTCATACTGGGAAAAATCCACCTTGGCAAATGGTCCTCTGCTGGAGAGGCAGACATGGCAGCAAAGACAGTGCAGTGAGGTTGAAAAAGCAAGTTTAGGGAAGGAAGAGAGTGAACTAAAACAAGATAGTGATGATTCGAGTGAGGAGCAGGTGAATGATGAGCAAGACCAAGACAGTGAGGATGAAAAGGTTCCCGTGGGCACAGCTGGTACAGAAGTGAATTCATGTGATGACCATGAAGAAGAGCAAATGCATAGTGCAGAAGCATCCAACAGGCTGGAGCACCTGCACCAGATCTTCGTAACCAAAAATCCTGTCTTATGCCAAGAAGTTCAGAAGAATTTCATTGAACTTAGCAAGTCTTCCAAGGTAACCAGTCACTTCAAGCCTCTGGAGCCAAATATTCACAAGCTACAAGACATTAAAGATGAAAATTTTCCACTGTTTGTCACTTCCAAGCAGTTGTTGTTGTTACTAGATGCATCCATGCCTGACCCATTTTTCCCAAGAAATGAAGATGGAAGTCTTAAGAGAGTCATTGTTGGTTGGAGTCCTCAAGAAGACTCGGTTATACCTAATTGGCAGGACGAGGATGAAGAAGGTAATCTTGAAGCAGAACACAGTGATGATGGAGGAGCTGCAGATGCATACCCTAGGGAAAGTGATCCTTGGACTTTTGTGACTTACGATGTGTTTGCAAAGGAAATATGGCCAAAAATGATAAAAGGTAAAAGCTTGTACAATCCAGCATTGGTTTGGAAAGAAATAAAGTCATTTCTGAAAGGCTCTTTTGAGGCACTGAGTTGCTTTGGAGGCAAGCTGACTGAGGAGCAGTACAAGAAGCTAGGCCGAAAGAGATCACCAAACTTCACGGAAGACAGGAGTGAAATCTACCACCTCTTTTGTCTTTATCAGCAGATACTCTCGCAGAGAGGTTACTTTGATGAGGAAGATCTGCTGTATAATTTATCTCAAAGACTTTCAAAGCTCAAGATGCTGCCGTGGTCCATCCATGAGTTTTACGGCGATGAGATACAGGATTTCACACAAGCTGAGCTGGCGCTGTTAATGAAATGCATCAATGACCCTAATGCCATGTTTCTAACTGGTGACACTGCCCAGAGCATAATGAAAGGAGTAGCTTTTCGTTTTAGTGACCTGAGGTCACTGTTTCATTACGCAAGCAAGAGCTCCATGAACAAGAAGCAGCGTGTTAGAAAACCCAAAAGGATCTATCAGTTGTACCAGAACTACAGGTCCCACTCAGGTAGAGTAACAGAGTTATTTATGATCTGATCTTCAGATGTCACTGATGGCTGAAGTTTTCTACCAGCCGATTCAAAGCATCTCTATATGGCCTGTTTGTTTTAACAGATCAGATGGGCAGCTTTTTCTGATATGTCAGTTCTGTATTTTGGAAAAGCAAGAATGAATGTTTTTAAAATTGTCATTTTTGAACACTCATGCTTTACTGCGTTTATTGGCTGTATTTGCTCAAAGAAAATTTAACAAATGTTCATACCTATTTCTGTTGTCCCACCCCCAAAGCACTGGACTTTTCAGCATTGGTGTGCTGCTTCTGCTTTTTCTAATTGTTCCTCATTGATGACCTTTGTCTTGTGAGGGTGCTGCCAACCTTAGTAGCATGTTTTCTGATGTTTCCAGGCACAAAAATGGCAGAAACATAGAGCAGACATTACAGCTCTTGTCTTCTCTGACTAGTGTTCTTGTCATGATATTTCTTGATTTCAAAATTCTTACAGAATCTCTTTAAAGTGTGCTTGTGAGAGAGTTTGAGACAGGCTGAAGTTTAAAATCTGTGTTCTGCTTTTTGCAGGTATCCTCCGTTTAGCATCCGGAGTGGTTGATCTGCTCCAGCATTATTTTCCAGAATCATTTGATCGGCTTCCTCAGGACCGTGGTCTCTTTGATGGACCGAAACCTACGGTCCTGGAGTCCTGCAGTGTTAGTGACCTGGCAATCCTGCTGAGGGGCAACAAAAGGAAAACACAACCCATTGAATTTGGAGCACATCAGGTTTGCTTTTCTTAGACTTTTTGCAGATTCTTCCACCTCTGTTGCTAAATAATAATTCTGTATGGACTGCCCACAGCTTTCTTTTTTAAGCCCTTGTCTCACTGATAAATTATGCTTTTTAAACTTAGAAAACTTTCTTGTGTTGGTTTCTGTTTCTTAATACATCTGGCTCTTTCTGTTCTTTTTTTTTTTGCATCGGGTATTGTCTGTCCTGTTCCTTTTTAACTCCAAATTTTCTTACACCAGATCTAAAACTGTCTGCACATACCACACATTTGTCAGTCTCTAATGGCAGTTTTTTGACCTCTTTTGTGAAGTGTGCTGAAATATCTGTGTTAAATGGTGTCTGATTTTGAGAAGGCTTTTGCATTATCATGACGTTTGCCTGCATTCTCTATGACACTGTTACCTTTTTTTCCCTCCTAATATGGGTTTTTTTTTACTGTATTTTGTGACAGGTTGTATTAGTGGCAAATGAAACTGCAAAGGAGAAGATACCTGAAGAACTTAGTCTGGCCCTTGTACTGACAATTTATGAAGCAAAGGGCTTGGAGTTTGACGATGTACTCCTTTACAATTTTTTCACAGATTCAGAGGTATTAATTCTTACCTGTTTTCTGCATTTTTTAGAAAGTCAATTTTACATGTAGTCTAAGAGGCATTGCAGCTGGGAAAGGATTCCCTGTTTTCTCTGAAGTTGAGTGGTTTCATCATAGTAGAAAACAGAGGTTTATGAATTGAGAACTTCTTCTCTTAGTGCTGCATTTTCCTTCAGGTTGACTGTCACAGCTTAAGGGAGAGCCTTTGGGTACACACAACACACCTCTGCTGCATACCAAGGCAACTCCTTTAGCTGCCATCCTGTCTCTCCTGGGTGCTCCCACTTCAGGTCAGAGCAGTTGACTCCATCAGGCTCTCGAATTTACTGAGGTTCTAAGTCCCAGAAAAGCACTTTATACCCCCTGGCTTTGTATCACCACAAAATTCTAAACAAATTGTTTAGAATCAAAGAGTGTTTGTATGTATTTGGAGAGGTGGGGAGGAGCATGCTCTGCAGGCATCCACAGCTTAGCTCCAGAAAACTCACTGTGGTCTAGCTCAGGAGTTCTCAGGGACCTTGAAAAGGTCTCACAGGCTACAGTGGAGATCATTGCCCATAGAGTGGCCTCAGATAAAGTTTCTTTCATGGAGATGTTGTGTTTTGTGTTTTTATTTACTCCTTTTGCCCCTGTTGTGGTTCTCTGGGGACCTCAAACCCTGTTTGCTCTGGGGAGCTCTCCAGAGTTCCTTGTAACTCTCTAGACCTGTTGGGGGGCAGTCCATGAAGCTCCTTGCAGTGGACTATCAACGTCAGAAGCCTCACTCTTGTGGCTGGAGCATCACAGAGCCCTCCTGCCTTGCCCCAGCCAGGCAGGGAAGCATCATTCCTTACTGAACATCCTGCAAACACACCAGAGTGCCCATGACTGAGTTGCTCTGCAATTAAAACTTCGGCATGAACAACTGTGTTGCAGATGCCCTCTGCCTCTAGCCCTCAAAACAGTGTCCCAGGTGTGGTTTTCAGCAGATGAAAAGCACAAGAAAACTGAGGGCAGCTTACTGGTGGCTCTTCACAGGGGTTAGTGAACGTTATGTGATGAGGCCACAAGGAGCCTGAAGTAAATGATCTTTACTTTGGCTTACTGAGATTTGGGGGCAATACAATGCTGGCTGCCATGGTAGATTTCTCAAAGGTGATTTGGTTTTGGTGAAGCAAGTTGTACTCAGAAAAACAACAAGCCATTTATCAGAATTTAGCAGAATCAGTTTAACGGAGTTGAGTTGTGTAGAGCATTTTAGCCTAGACTAGTAATGTATGTCAGGCCTGGAGAGCTGTTTTCATACAATTCTTCTGTGTTCCTGTGAGGCATGAGTAATTGAGTTGATTTGAGCAGCTGAGCAAACAGGCAAGAAAGCACCTCACCCTGAGGTTTTCTAATTTGAAAAAGCTGAACGTGTGAACTGTTGTAAACACAGCAATGTGTCTCTGTGCTCTTTGTAGTGTTGGGTTTCTTATTATTTATCTTGAATATGAGGCGTAAGAAGAATCTTGTTCCAGGAAGCAGATTTGAATGAAGACTCTAGATGACAAAAAAGCTGAACCCCCAAAACCCAGCAAGCTGTTGAGCAAACTGATACCATTAGCTGGTTGCAACCTATGATGGGCTCAGAAATGTTTTGATGGATGTTTTATTGCAATCTTATCTTCAAAATGTATCATCAATTCATTTTGCAGGAAAGGTTTTGCACTTTTTCCCCCATAGGAAAATAGCTCACCTATGCTGGGTTCCTCAAAGCTCTGAAGTATATGGATTGTAAAAACATTTCAGCCTTATTTGCAAGTATTTTTCATTTTGTCCCAGAAATGTGTCACTATTTAATCAGATTTCAACTAAATACTAAAAAGAGGAAAAATGAGCATAACTTAGAGTATACTTAAGATTTTAAGGGGTGATTTTTTACAGTTTTAAGGTTACAGTTTTAAATTTTGTAGGGAATCAGGAACCTGCAGAACAGTGTGATTGGGAGCTGGCATTGGTTACATGGCATCAGAGTACACAACACTGATCTGATGCCACACTTAGCCTATAGTTAAGCATGTCTGTGCATTCTCATGTGTCCCTGTGTTGGAGTCCAATATTCTCTAACCACGATTTTTTAGATTTTCCCCATGAGTGTTTTTTCTGCTTATCTCTGAGTGCTCTTCCAAGAGGATGTGTTGGCAGGTGCCATTCCAACCCTGGCTGAGACCAACATTAGCTATTACTAGTGTTGCACAGTGAGCTTAATACATTCATTGCATGAATGACCAACCATCTTGCTTGGGAACCCAGAGGGTGAGAATATATCCCTGCATGGGATGTGTGTGGGACCACTTTCATGTCTCCAATGCCTTTATTTTGTGGATGAACTTTGCATGCCAAAGCTGATGTCCTAAACTTCCCTCTTGTTAATCCACTGCCTTTTTCTGCCAAGGTAATTGATCTGGTCCCTGTTCAGAGAACTGCCTTGTCAGTGCACCAGAAAAAGGGTGGCAACCACTTGCCTCTGGTTGTCTGGATCCTTCTTGCTCCAGCTGGAGCAAGGTCTCCTTGGTGCTACAGGGATGAGGAGGTTGGTGAGTCCTGGGCCAGCTGGTCTGCAACTCACTGAGCTTGGCAGTCTTGTGGAATCAAAGAGACTTAGTTGCTGCCCATCCCAAACCTGCAGGCCTGATCTCTCCAATGTGTCTTAGATAGCAGATTTTAGCATGAGAATTTGCAGCTTGTGGATGTTATCCCACCACAATTTACCTTTCACCCTGCCTGGCCTAGCACTCAGCACATCCTGCCTCAGTGATTGCCTGTTGTGATATTGGGGTTTGTAGGAAAATCATCATTCCTAGGACTAAAACTTGAGCCTCATCTGTGGTGAGGATACCTGATTTCTGCTGTAGATGGGCCATCCATTGTAGGGGTGTTTATCTGAAAATGTATAGTCCACCCAAGGAGGTTTTCATGTTTAATATCAAATTTTACTTATTTGATATATTGACTATTGCAAATGATTTTGATTTATAAGTGATAAAGCAGTATCCTGAAATCCCCCCGGCAAGCATAATGTAACAATGGCATTATACATCAAAATCAAAATACAAATGGGATTCCCTTTAGCAGCCTTATATATATCTGTATCTATAGATATAGATATATATGTGTTCCCATTAGTTTTGCCATCATGATGCTGGCCTTCTCTAGTTGCTGGCAGGTAATACAGAGCTTGAAGCCAGCTCAAGCCAGTTGTACTCTTCCAGATTTGTTTTGTTTGTTGCTCAGTTTTCACACACTCTGTTAGGCTGAGACACATCTTCAGTTTTGTCTGGCAGCTCAGGAAGATGTTAACTTTCTACTAGCTATTTTAAGTGAAGTTGTTTATTTCAAACAAAGGTTGTGTTGAGATGAAGTTTAGCTTTCTTGATAAAAATTGGTGAGTATCCTTTACATTCTTCCTTGAGATAAATTTTTTTCCCAACTCATCTCCTCTGAGCCTTCTTCAGTTGTAGGGATGGATTGGTCACAACGTACAATCTTTTGCATATGTAGGCAGCAGTGGTTACTGCATACAAGTAAACCTTGTTCTCTTGATATTTTAGGCTAGCAAAGAATGGAAGATAATTTCTTCTTATACTCCTGATTTGGATGTGCAAGGGGGAAGCAACTTGCTAATTGAAGTGCCATTAGAGGATGCTATGGGTATGCAGAAAAGAGCTCCTTTTAATGTAGAAATGTACAAGGTGAGTTTTTTGGAATGTTGGTATTAGCAAGGACAAATGAAATTCTTAAGTCTTAAAAGTAGGGAAATTTCTTAAATACTTTCATCCTGTAGTTTCATGTTTATCAAGGTTGCCTCGGCATTTTTGGTAGTTGTTTACATTTGTACAAAATAATACTGATTTTAAAAGATAAGTGTTTTTCTGTGAATGTAATCTGGTAAAAGAACAAAACCTGTGTCATAGACTTCTAGGTATATTTACAGAACCAACTGTGATTAAAGCAAATAGCAAATCAGCTTGTCAGTATTTATTGTTACTATAGCCTGAATTCTGATTGGTGTCACTACCTTGGAATTAAGGAAACTTCTTAGAATCTAGTGAGTCAGATATTTTCAGTGTTGTATGGTGCAGCTGCTAGATTTGTAGCAGTAGTATCTTGCAAATTAGCTGGACTGTGGCTTAGGTAATTGAAAAATTCCACATTTAATATTTAGACTTCCTTACTTAAAGACACTTTCTTATTTGTTCCTCATTCTATATAAATTCTCTGTTTTCTGGTAATTGTGAAGTATGTTTCATTCTAACAGTTTGGCTCATCCGGTATTTCATTTATTTTATTTCATCTTATTTTTTTGTTCTGTTTTAGATGCTGAATGGAGAGCTCAAGCAATTGTACACTGCCATTACAAGAGCCAGAGTCAATCTTTGGATCTTTGATGAAGACTGTGATAAACGGGCTCCAGCTTTTAAGTATTTCATCAAAAGAAAATTTGTTAAGGTTGTCAAAACGGATGAAAATAAAGGTAAAGTTTTCCTAAAGCTTTCTTAAAAGACCATCAAATAGGACAACCTACTCATGCTTTCTTGCTTTTAGACTGTATAATAAAGGTTAAATTCCTTGGTCCCTCTAACAGTATGCATTGATAACTTCCCTTGCAAGTTTCCACTGATTTCAGTGGATCTCAGTTCTTTTGTCTCTAAAATCAGCTGCATGTGTTAAAAGTGTAACTTCTTTGCTAATTCATTAGTGTAAGTTTTTTTGCTGTCACAGAAGAAGAGGCAGAGATCACTCAGACAGTTCTTGTAGTTAATTTATTGATTTCTAACTAGCAAATTCATATATATAAAATATTCATTAAGTACACATGGGTTGGTGGTCAATACTCTTTTTTACTACACTTAAAGTTAGTATGGGATACAACAATTATCACATAAACTCACTGTATATATCTTAAATGTTAGACATATGCACAAATGTCGTTTACCAACCCACTGATACCTGGTGTCGGGTGAGGGATCTCTCAGCCTCCACAGGTAACCTTGGGGAGGTTTTCCTACTCAAAGGGAGTGCTGCCACTCAGCCAGCTGCTCAATGGGCACTAATGGCTGCAGGTATCTATAACTTTATGCTGTCTAAGTGGTTAATTTGTAGTCACATTTTCTGCTGTGGTAATGCTGTTTCAGCCACTTACCAGCCCAGTCTCCACCAACCTGTGCGTTTTGTTTTGATGCTGTGTTCTCACTGATAGCCTCACATAACATGATTCACTTCAGTTAGGCCTGCTTGCTGAGCTTGGACCAAAGCTCAGGTAGTTCAAACAGGAGGAGACCATCTGTCGCACCTGCATGGTAACAAAGGCTGTTACAGGAAAACCATCCCAGCTAAAAGGGATTTATCAAGTAAAATAATTTGTTTTCTGTAAAGACAATGGATTTACTCAAAGATTTGTCTAAAAAACAAGCAGGATTTTTAATGGTCTTTCAAAACCAAACCCAACTTGTTGATTTTCAGTGCTGATTGAGAGAGATAAAACACATTTAACTCACAGTTACTATTACTAATGTGAGCACAAATCATAGAGCTTGGAACAGTAAGAGATGTTAATGCTTAGTTTTGGTACATAATAAGTGGTTTCTGTGGCTTATCCATTTTAACATAAAATGATTACCCCTTTCCTAGACTTAGATGACAGCATGTTTGCTAAAACTTCAACTCCAGAAGAATGGATTGCACAGGGAGACTACTATGCTAAACACCAGTTCTGGGAGGTAGGAACATATGTTTATCTGAAATAAGGATTCTTGTTCATTTGGAAACTTTTTTTTCCTTGTGTCTATCAAATCATCTGTAAACCTTCAGTTGCTCTGTGGCTGTCTGTCTTAGTTTGTGGTTTGTAGTTGTGTAGGCGTCTACAGACTAATTGTCACTGACTTACAAGAAGCAAGCAAGGAGAACATGCCTATTGTTTATAACCTTAAATTCACTACTCAGAAGTTTACAGTCCAATGAGGTTAAAACACACAAATGAGACACAGTTGGAAAAAACCAATTATTAGCAACAGCTGGAATTGACTGAAAGCTGAGAATCTAAACCATGTTCTTGACAATATCATTGCACATACTGTAGGAGAAGGAAGGGATTTCTTGGAAGTAAATTGATTTGGGCAGTAAAATGATGGTTTCATTCCCTTCCTTTTTAAAGAATGTGAAGATTTTACAGTTTTTTGTTTCTTAAATTGATAGTAATACAGTCCAGATATGGGATGACAGTTTATGGGATGGAAGCAAAACATAGCCAGGATGACAACACCAGTGAATACAAGGAGATAAGGAATATCTATAGATCAACTGCCCTTGTCCTTATAAGTGATTTTAACTTCCCAGACATAACTGAGAATATCATACAGTAGACACAAAGAGGTCCAGGAAATTGCTGGAGCATGTTGAAGAGAGTAATTTCTTGGTGCAGGTATTATGTGAGCCAGCTAGGAAAGGTGCCCTCCTACATTTGCTATTTGTAAACAGAGAGGGACTTGTGAGTAAAGTGGTGATTTGCGTCTGTCTTGGTCACCGTGTCCACAAAGTAACCCAATTTCAAATTGTTGGCCATAGAGGAAAACTGGCCAGCAAACCTTTGACCCTGGATATGGGGAGAGTAGACTTGGGGCAGCTGAAGGAGCTCATTAGTAAAGTTCCCTGGGAATTTGCTTTTGAAGATCTTGGGGTGTCCTATGTGGGGCCAGAAGTTGGACTTGATGATCCTGATGGGTCCCTTCCAACTCAGCATATTCTAGGAGGATCTGTGAATTCCCTCAAGGGTAGAGGGTTGTGTGGTTTTGTTTTAGATAGTCCTGTGAGGAGCAATAAATTATATTCTACAATCCTATGAGTCTCTTTCAACTTTAGATATTCTGTGATTCTATGAAATAAAAATTGGGATGCTTCTTTTGTTCGTGACAGAAGGAAAGCTGCTGTGTTTTGCTTGTAGCAACATATAAATTTTGAAAGAAAATAGATAATTATAACAAGGCAAAAAATCAAAATAATCAGCTGCCACTATGCAGACAGTCTTTATCTCCCCTTGAAAATAAAATGGACAGAAAAGACCTGAGATAAAAAAATCCCACACAGCTAAAAAAAAAAATTCTTAAAATCTAAAATGGATTACCTATATTATCTGCCATTCTGTTTTTTTATAACCTTGATCTTTGCTTATCATTGCTACATTAAGAAGAAATTATCTGGTGAATTTGGCAGTTCTCAGAGCGTACAATTGCCAGGTACAATTTCCAAACAGAAACGAATGCTAAATTAATGGGTAGAGTAAAAAAATACATGGTGTAGCAGTATAAGCATGGTGATAATGAAGCAAACCTTGCTAGGAGCATGGTAACTCCTGATATTTCTGTTTAGCTTATCACAGAAAGGGACAGGTACGATAAAAGCATGAATAAATGCTCCATGCTTTTTGATTTCACTTTGCACATGTTGGTTTTCCTGAGCTTTATTAATATGTGGTAATGTCTGGTGACTTACCAGGTAATGGTTTAGGCTATCACTCCAGTTGCATATGCTGTTTGTTCTATCAGCCTGCCAGGAATTCTGCTTTCACTACTTCTATGTAAAACATTGTAATTAATATTCTAATGTTGATAGTCACGTGTGGACTGACTTTAAAGCTTTTCTTTTTGTCCTGAAAATATACTGCAATGTTTTACCTTTTCCTTCTTCCAGGCACCCTGCCAGTCTTTCTGCTTTCCATTACCGTGACTGTAAAATTAAGCATTGCTTTTATGTGATAAGCCATGGGCTGGATGCACATCTGTGAATGCTGTGTATGATTTCACCCCAGGTGGCAGCCAAATGTTACCAAAAGGGTGGAGCAGCTGAGAAGTCAAAACTGGCCCTGGCACATGATGCTGTTCTCAAAGTGCATGCAAAGAAAAGCAGCCCCAGGTAAGTGTCAGTGCAGATGAGTGAGTGTCATTGTGCAGTGCCAGACCTCACTGGAGCATGGAGTGGGACATTCCCCCCCCAGTTTGTAGGATCGGAGTGGAAACATCAGAGAGCAATGCAGGCAAGGTGTCTTCATGTGTTTGTTGATGGCAAAAGAGATTTAACAAATGGGAAAGTCTAGCACAGCAAGATCTGGGCCACTGCTCCCTTTTGTGAGTAGTGGAAGAGTTGTACTGCATAGGCTGTCCAAATGAAATGTGGCCCTTGAAAAGGCTTACTGGTCATGTGAGAGAAAAACAGCAAGGTTTGCATTACCTCAAGAGGCTTTATATTCTTAGATATAGATAGAGGAGCGTGTGCCATCAGCAGCGCTCAACTTCAGTTGATTCCACTGCAGGGTCATTTAACAAAGAGGAAAGAATGTTGTACATGGGGAAAAAAGCTCATAGCAAAAAGTGAGCTTTGGGGTAAAATTAGTGTTGGAGTCAAGCTAAACAAGCAGAACTGAATCTGAATCAAAGGACAGTTTTAAAGGAACAGGTTTTGAAATGAATAATTAGTTCATGCTGTCAGCTGAGTAAAATAGCTCAGGAGTTTGCAGTTTCCTGAAGAGGCTGGGAAACTGTTTGGGACTCATCTCATAGAAGACAAGAAGAAATTCCTGTTCATGCTGGGGAGGCCAGAAACTAGCAGTGATAGCAGAGTGGGTAAGCAATGACTAGATCAGAGGAAGTTGGCACAGAAGGGTAAGGGAGAAGGTCTAGAGAAATGTTATTACTGGAGTGTATCAAGGGTTCATCTTTTGTAGTTACCTGCTTTATATTACTGATCCTGGTTAGAAGTATAAGTATGCTCATAAAATTTGTTGACCATAGAGAAATTGCTGATGGGACTGATGAAACCTTTTCAGTTATGCTGGGATACTTGTCAACTGCATAAAATTTGAGGGTAAGGAACTGCGTGTATTAGGATAGGTTAAATTGGCAGAACATATGTAATAATGAAGCTGTCCAAGTGACTTTTTATTTTTTAATCTATTTATTAATGCCAATGTAAAAAGCTAAAGTAAGATTCCTGTTTTGTGCTCTATCAATGAAATGCTCTGTACAGTTGAGGTGCTCCAGGCCTGAAATCCTGGTGTCAATCTAGATCATGCTGCAGTGATACCAGAAATGCTGGGATTGTTTAGCTATACAAAACAAAGGCTGAGAACACATTTGATTGTTGCCTTTAATGACATTGGGGCTAAACGGCAGAAAGGAAGGAGCCAGTTAAGCTAGAAAAGAGAAACGATGCAAAATCACAGTACTATACTTTACAAAAACCCACAAAAAGTCTGCCAGAGCAGTGAGATTCTGGAACAGACTTCTGGACAGAGCAGTCTCAGCCCAAAATATAACTAATTGTAAGGTAATAGCTCATCAGATTATGTATGCAGAAGAACACATGCTGTCAGTGTCGGTTGGATTCAGTGACACATCACATGATCCTAAAACTTAATTTGGATGTAAGTGGTAATTTTCTCTTATTTCTACAGGGAAAAAAAGATGGAATATATGACATTGGCTAAAACTTACTTGGAATGCGGAGAGCCAAAACTATCACTAAAATGTCTGTTTCAATCAAAGGAATTCCGGCTTTGTGCAGAACTGTGTAAAAAGTTAGGAAAGGTATTAAATCCTTTAAGCTATCCTCACCACTTTCCTTTTCCTACAGCTTTTTTCCCTCTTTTTTTTACTCATAAAGTAATAATATTTTCCAGTGGCATGGTAGTAGCTGACCTAAATGAGCTCTTTAAGGTGTGCTGCTCTAAAGGAAGTATTTGTCAGAGAATAGACAGATGAGGAATGAAGATGTAGGCTAGGTTTATTTTTTTGGCCTTCCTCAAATGTCATCATCAGTCACTTGCAGTCAAAAGTTAGCTAATGACTGATTTCATGAAACTTAAGTTGTTACTTCAATCAATACTCTGATGATACTGAAACTCTACTGATTACAGACATCCAAATGAAAACTTGCAAGGGTTGAAGTGGAGTACTAACAATATGTACTATTTTTTATTTCCTGCATATTTCCACTAAAAGAATGTAAGTTTGAAATTTAAGATGCAAAATCAGGGTTCTCATTCTGCATCCATAACTGTTTTAATTTAATCCTGTTGATGCTGAGAAATTTGTAAGTCGACGGAAATGTGTGGTGTTTTCTAACAAGAGGCGGAGCTGGGTGGGTAAAATCTTGTGTAATACCTTTAAATTTACATTCTAGTTTCTTGGACACAAATATTTTGAAGTTTTTAAAAAATTTGTTCAGTTTTAACAAAGATTAATATGTTTTTGATTACATTCAGATACCTTAATTACATTTTAGTAAAGTGTGCTTCTTTATGAGACACTTACGTGATCGAGTTGCTAGATTTATTCTATTCATGTAGTTTTGACTGTTTAGGGCACTTCAGTTTCATTACTGACTTCTGCATTGCAGATGAAGGATGCTGCAGTTTACTATCAGAAAAGCCAGTGCTACAAAGAAGCATCTGAATGTTATGAACAAATTGAGGAGTTTGATCTGGCCATTAAAATGTATTGTCAGGAAGAACTCTATGAAGAGGCAGCAAAGGCAGTTGAAAGGTATGTCTTCCAAGATGGTTTTGGAATATAATTCTCTTTTCTGTTTCCAAATTCAACATAATATGGCTGGCACACCAAAAAATTTTCACAAGGGTTTTTGGCTGATGACTTTGTTTTATAATAAGTTAAATTAACCTTGTCAGGATTCTTGCTTGGGTAATGATAGCATGGTGAAAGGATTCTACTGCATACACAGCTGGAGCAGTGACTGGCTTCATTTTCCTGGAAGTTTTTTCCAGTCTATAGTATTAGTCATGCAAGTTCTCCTTCAGCCAATCCTCTGAACTACGTTCTTAATGTAAATATGACAAAATAATTTTATAGAGGTATTAAATACTTCTCTTTTAAGACTGAAATAATGACTTCATTAGCATATTCTTGCATAAATGATTCATTTATTTGCCCCACTTTTCATTATACCTAAATCGATTGATGATCTTTAAAGAATGTGTAAACCAATTAAAATTCTAGCAAGGCCTGCAGTTACACACTTTCACTGAGATTCTTTGTGGTGTACCTTTAGTAATGGTAACTGATTTCTTGAATGATGAAAGCTTGTTTAATATATGTAGTTCAATCAAAAAGTCCAAGCATTGAAGTTACCTTACCAACTAATGAGCTTTTAACTCAGCCTTCCCAAATCATTCATGTGAATTTATCAGTATAGGTACAAAAAGTCTGTACTCCTGCATTTCTCATAAGAAAGATGGTAATGAAAGGCCAATGTTCATTTACTCACACAACAGGAAAAATTGACTTGTTCTCAGCATGCAGGAGAGAACACTTTTGCAAAATTGTCTTAGGAGATACCTTAATAATTTTGCATCAGCCAATAATAATTAATGACTGAATATTTTAAAGTGCATGTCATGAAAGATACAACCAGGTACTTTGCTCAGGCACTCAATAAACAACAAAGTGCATGCAGATACATATGACAGACTTGAAAGAGTTCTCTAAACTGACCAGTTTATGTAAATTTTACAGAATATTATCTATACTGACCTGTGGAGAATTAATTGAAATTCATATTTACTTCATTCTGGCTTCTGTATTGAGGCTCACTTTTATAAACAGAAGATTAACACTAATAAAATGTGATTAAAGTAATTTGTGCATTGATTTGACAGCATGGTAAATGCTTCACTAACGCTGTAATCCTTGTGATCTTGTTTGTACCGTAAGTTTTAATGGTCTTGCTTCAGATAGCCTTATGTTGTAATTGGTTTCTTTCTGTAGATATTTTATGATTGTTTTTCTCATGACAGACATACCACATGAAATAATGGGCCTTTTTGAAGGAAGGGATTCTAGGGGCAGCTATTTGTGTAATGTTTTAGGATTTTTTTTAAAATTCAATGGGTTTTTTTGATCAAGATTAGTCATCTGTGGTAGTAAATCGATGTGTCTATTATTTCAGATATGAAGAGATGTTGTACACAAAAGGGCAAATGGTTTCCAAGCTCTCATGTACAGCAAATCAGTTGTATTTGGAAGCAGCTGCAAAGTACCTGAGTATGAGCAGGACTGAGGAAATGATGCGAGTCCTCTCAAAACTTGATATAGAGGATCAGCTTGAGTTTCTGAAGTCTCGTGGATGCTTGCACCAAACAGCAGACTTACTGAAAAGGAAAGGTCGAGAGGAGGAAGCTGCAAAGTTAATGAAACAACATGGGTTTGCTCTGGAAGCAGCCAACCTCACAGCTGTAAAAGAGTTCCGTGCATCGTGTTTGCTCGCTGCAGCACGTGCCAGTGTGACTCGCTGTCCAGAGCCAGACCTGGCACACATGGAGGTCATCCTAAGAGAAGCCCTTGAACTTTGTGAACAAACTGGGCAGAAGTCTGGCATTGCTGAGGCTGTGTTTTTGCAGGGAGCTCTGAAGGGAGACTTCACAAAGCTGAGCAGTGCGTTCTATCTGTTCCTATCTCTGAATCATTCTGCTGGTGCAGTTGAAGCTCTCTCTGCATTATCTCGCTGCAGCACTCCTAGCCAGAACATCCTCTTCATGGCAACACAAGGCTTAGTGGCCCTTCTGAGTCTGGTTAGGGCTTTGAAGAAAGCAGCCACCAATGCAGAGAAAGATATGGTGAAGTTATGCTTTGCCTATTTTGGGATTGTCCCAACAGGTGACAGTTGCCAAGTGTCTCAAAATGAAGCTGAACCCATTCTCAAGTTTCTGTCAGACAAGGCAAGTCTAAAAGAGAGGAAGACAAAAGGTGATTTCTCAGTCAGCAAAGAGGAGGTAAAATCAGCTTTGAAGCAGCACTTGTTAAGCAGGTTGTGCTCCATCACCCGGGAGTTACTGAACAAGGGTTACCCTGATATTTGTAAGAAGTTCATTGCTGGCTTGAGCTGTGAAAATAAAACCTGTGAGAATTACCATAGGCCTGTGTTGCGCCATGAAGCAAAGACAATATTTCAGTGTAAAATGCATCTGGTGGCAATAAGGGGACTGTTGTTAGAAGCCACAAGCACTTTCCCTAAAGAGCTACTGAATCAGTGCAACAGCTTTGATGACATTTTGACTTCTGACAAATATGCATCGTGTAAAGCCCTTCTAGAAACATTTTTTCCCGATCATTTTCATTTGAGAATACTGTCTGAGAACCCAAAGGCATGCAAAGAAATACTGCAATTCAGTAGTGTTATTTCCAAACCCTGTAGAGCAATTTTGAAGAAGTACATCACATTTAAGTTTAATAATGAAGGCACTGCAGCCAGAAGAGAATCGACTGACTTGTGGCTGAGTGCCATGAAAGTTTTTATCTTATCTTCAGGATATCCTGAAGAATTTGAGAAACTTCTTTTTAAGGAAGAGGATGATTATAACAAAGAGCTAAACTTTGCTTTGGCAAAGGCAAAAAGTTCCCCAAAGCGTGAAGGCCAAGGAGGAAAGACCAAAGGAATAGAGGGAAGACATGGCATGTTGCTACCTGACAAAAATGCTGAAAATTCAGGAAGAACACACTTGTGCTTCATTCGACTTCTTGAAAATTCACTTGAGCAATTTTATGTTCATAAGAACCCGGAAAACTGTAAAAGGTTTTTTTTCCGCTTTATGAATGTCCTTATCAAGAAGTGCACAAGATACCTAATTCCAAGCATAGGAAATACAGTGATGTTGTTGGAATTCCAGTATATTCTGTGTTGTGCTGTCCTGATGCGTCTCTGCAAGAACATTACTCTCTGCCTTCCAAAGAGTTACATTGCCCTCCTTCATTACTGGGAGTTTTTGTTCAGAAGCAAGGACCATAACAAAGAACTTAAAGACACATTTTCTATTATACAGGAGTACAGACCAAAGGATGCATATGTAGCTGTACAGAATTTCAGATTTCATCTCTGCTATCTGGCTGAGGTTCTCTGTGGCATTCATGAAAGGTTTGATGTCCTTCTGGATGCATTCAAGGATCCCGACTGCATAACTTCAGGGGAGGCTGAGCGGACTGTAGTGCTGTGCTTGGTGATGCTACTGAATGCTGACCAGGTGCAGAGTTCTAAACATAGATCCCTCTTATGCCACCACTTTCCTGAAATCAAAGCAATACTGAAGTCAATGAGGAAAAACACTCCGTCTAAAGTACCTGAAAGATTGCTGAGGGTTGTTGAACAAGTGAGTGATGCTACACATATAAGAGAAATAGCTGCAGGCCTGCAAGAGCTGCTGAAGGAGCGAGATGCAGAGTATTTGGTTGACTGCCGCTGGAAGTGGGATGTGGCATACACTCAGGGGCATCCAACCATACGGGGCATCCTGTACGAGCACATAAACATTGACAGGTTTATGATCCCTTTGGATAAAACAGAATATGCTGATGAGCTAGAAGAGGAAATTGAGAGGGTTCCCAGCTTAGAGGACCAAAAGGATCCCCTGGAAGTCATTGCACTCAGCAAGCAGCAGAAGCAAGAGCAAAAAGCATCTGCTCAACGCCAGCTGTATCGTGTGTTCCATTTCATTGACTTGTGCATGAAGTGGAAAAGGAAAGCCTGCTCCAGAGCCCATCCTGTTGCAATGAAAGAAGATGAATTTTTGTCAGGGATATTCAAAAAAGCAGATATTGACCAAACCCAGTGTGACCTCTGTGGAGTCAGATTTATCCGGAGCTCTGAGGACTATTTCAGCCGGTCAGAAAACATGGAGACAGACACTTCTGAACCTCTGGCACCAACCGAGAGCAGTGGGGAAGAAAAGTTGCATGCAGAAGGAAATGCAATTTCTGTGGCCAGTGAGGCCTATGTAGAGCATAGAAACACAGATGAACACACAAATAATAATGCTGCCTACAGATACTACGCTGAGTTTTTCAGAAGAAAGATAGATCCAATAATACATGATGGACTGGAAGTAGTGGAGGCCATTGCAGAGAAGACGTGCACCCAAGACCGTTTAGCATATAAAGAAGGTTCCAACTTATGCCAGAGAAAAATTAAAGAGAATATTAAGAAAATTTCAGATGCAGTAGAGGAAATCTATGAGAGAAAAGCCTGGGCTAAAGGTAGGACCTTTCCAGTTTTCTTTAAACAATTTGTCAGTTTTTGTCAAACTTCTACACTTGAGAAAGTTTCATTAAAAAATCTTAATGTGGTTAAGAGAAAGGTGTTTCAGGTAGCTGAGGAAAAGAAAAACTGAGACAGCTGGAATATTAAAAAATATATTCTAACCTTTTCCAAACACAGCTTAATATATCAGATGATACAGATAAAGTAAATAGTAGTGAGTTTTTATTGATAGGGAAGTGAATTTTAACTACATGATCAGTATTCTCTAAGCTTACACAGTTTTACAGCAGCCTCTTATATTACAAAAGGTCATCTTTGTGACTTTTTCTGTTGTTTCTACTGTTTGCTACTTACTTCTGCCAGCCACAGTAATTTGGATATGCAGGGGTAGAGTGTTAGGAGTACTTGGCGTCTTTGCTTAAGGATGTCTCTAACTAGTCTGCCCTTGACCTTGTAATTTTGCTAGGGCTTAACAAAAGTGGATACTTAACTACAAATCTGTGGGGTGTCAGGTACTCTAAGGCAACCCTGCTATTACAAAGTTCAGTAAATTATGGTACTTGATACATATATTTTGATATTAGGTTCCCCCCCCATATGCTTTAAGCATTATTATATTATGCTGATTTTACAAACAAAATTGAAGTACTGAATAAGTGACCTAGGAGCAAAATTGTTTGTTGTGCTCTCTTTGTGAAAGTGACAACTGAAATCATAACATTGTTACTGTCTTCAGTCATAGAAATCCACCAATCCTGTCAAGTTGTCATTTTGCCACTGATGTCTGACAGCGAAAATACAGCTCTGATCAGTGAAATATGTTTAATTTGTAATGAAATCTTAGGTTGTGGTCCTCATGTGCAAGCTTTATCTTTACTCCTAATGGAAAGCTTTTACATATGGATGAAGCCCATGAAGTTTTGCTTGCATTTTGTGCTTGGCTTTTAGGTGGTGTAGAGTTCTTACAGAATGTTAATTGTGTTCCATTTCAGCTGAAGAACTAATAACCACACACGCCAACAAATTGCTTGTCACCATTGATGACGCTCGTAAGTGGCTGAAGAAAATGGACTCTCATAGGATAAAAGAAGAAGGTATGTTTTCAAATGGCACAGCTTTCTGTGGCACAGCCCCACGAGGACGCTGTTCAGGAATGGTCTCTTAGCATCCCTTCAGTCTCCCAGTTAGCAGTATTGTGGATATTCACCTACCCTCTAGGCAGCAGGAACTGGGCACTTCCACAGGGACACTCTGGGAAACATGAGTTAAACAGGCTTTCCTCAACAACTCTTTAAAACAGAGCATGAGCCTTGCAGATGGTTCTAGGGTGGCCAGAACAGAGCAAGGCTCCTCCCTGGCCCTGGGGGGGTGTGTTTGTGCACACAAGAGCTGCACACCTGGCTGTAGTTCAGGTGCAGTCTTCAGGGTAGGAACCTGGGCAATGGGGACAGAAGACAAGCTGTCTTCAACTTCACCAATAAACTAGTGCCACTTCTTAACACTGATGTGGCAGTGCCTTAATGGGCAGTGTGGATCCAAGCTCTTGGAAACCAGCTTCCTAACAAAACTAATACTTAGCTTGCTTTGAAGGGTTTGGTTAAAAAATATATGCAGTTGGGTTTTTTTTTTGCTTTCCCTTCCATTTATCTTGGTTTCATACCAAAAGTAACATACACTGATGCCCTCTGAGGGCAAGTTTAGGACTTCATTCTCCCTACCTGAATGTTCAGGTTTAAACACATATTTCAGTGGTGAGATTGCAACAATTGCATGAATAGGCAGCAATGAAGGGATCAGACTTAGAAATTGCACTATATGTGAAGCATTTGAGTAGCTCTGTTCCAGAAAATTTGGTTGTGATGAAGCCTTGTGTTACATCCTCCTATTCCAGGAAAGATAAGACTGTCTGAGAGTGCCCTCACAGTCTCTGAAGCAACATTCTAGTCTGTCTTTGAAGTCAGTAAGTGAATGTATTGTCTGGTGAAACTGAACCTTGAGCGAGGCGAGACAGACTTCTTAAAAAAGTCAAAGGCAGTAACAATAGAAACAGATTTTCAGGGTGAAAATTAATTACTAGTACAGCAAGTGATTTAGCAGTCCCTACTTCTTGCAGAGCTCTTAAGGACATTGTCATATTAAGCTAAATACTTCTTAAATATGATTATACACATATGAAGGTATATTGCTGACATATATAAAATATAAGTGACATAGCTTGTCATACTGTTAAGTAGAAAAGATCTTAAAGTTTTCCCTTTTCATTAATTTATTGTTTTTAATATAGGCCTTGTGCATGATAAAGACTTGGAAAATGAAGTGGAAGATGAAAGCATGGCTTTTGAAGAACTTGTCTATAAAAAACTCTCAAGAAAAAAAGGAAGATGTGGGAAGTTATAATTGGAAAAATTATTCTGGATGGCCATTTTATCCTCTTTACAATCTAACCTAAGAATGAAAGAAGTGTTAAAAAGACTGGAGGGATGGAATCAGAAATGACAAGAGTGAAGAAAAAGAGCAACATATGCTACGTTTTGGATATTTTTTTTCATTGCTTGTATTGGGTCAGAATAATTACCTATGTTATGATAATGTAATTGTTCAAACCTACAGTGGGACCAATTTCCTTTGAAATCTATGTTGTAGCTTAAAAATAACAAAAAACCAAAGAAACAAGCAAGTAGAAAAAAATATTAATGTTTCTGACTTATCTCAGGGGTATTTTTCCACTCAGTCATCTTTTTCTTCTTCCTTGTTCATTTGCATCATTTTTCTGAGCTGGAATACTCAGAAAAATGGAAGGATAGTTTCTCTGATTTTAAGAGTCTTGCTATGTTTAGAACTTTTTCAGTCTTCAGGTGAGATAATTAAATATCTCACTTTTCTATTTTTATAGACAAGAACAGTTATCTCTAAACACATTCATATTTCTGACAGTGTACCTATTTCTGATTAGATAGGTATGAAAGTTAGGGATTGCCTTTTATTTGATAAAGTTTTGATACAAACTTTTACTTGTACCTATTGAAAAATAGATCATCTTACTTTAAAAAAGTATTAAAAATCATAAGTGCTTTGTAAGGTTTAATTGATAAAAGGCTTTTTGTAATGTATAATAATGTTTTTATAAAACCTGTAAGATTTTTTAAATTGCTTGATCTTGTCTTATTTTCTGGCTGCTTTCTGAGAGCCGTGAGCGAAAGAATGAGTGGGATTTGTAAAATGGGTCCAGGATATCTGTTCATGCTGATGCTGTTTTATTTTTTTGATTTAGTGTGTCCAGCATACTGTAGCTTCTTGGTTTTGTCTGGGATAGAGTTAATTTTGGTCTCAGTTGTTGGTGCAGTGCTGTATATTTGAATTTGGGATGAGAATAATGTTGATAACGCAGTATGTTTTGGGTTTTGCTGAGCAGTGCTTACTGTAAGTCAAAGACTTCTCAGTGTCCTGTGCTCTGCCAGAGAGCAGGTGCACAAGAGCATGGCCAGGACAGCTGATGTGAATTTACCAAAGGAATATTCCATAGTAAAAAACATCTGCTCAGGATATAAACTGGGAGGAGCTGGCCAGGAGGGGCCAATCATGGCTGGGAAATGGAATGGGCATTGGTCGTGGTAGGTGAACAATTGTGTTGTGCATCACTGCTTTTTTCTTGAGTTGTATTCCACCCTTGCTTTGTTATCTCCCTGTTCATTAAAATTATTATTGTTGTTACTATATTTTACCTAATTTCAATTATTAAACTATTCTTATGTCAACCCACAGGTTTCACCTTTTTCTTTGATTCTCCTCCCCGTTCCACTGGGAGGGTTGGGGGGTGAGTGAGCAGCTCCGTGGTACTTGGTTGCTGGCTGGGCTTAAATCACAGCATGTAGTCTCCTTTAGCAACATTTTTAATTAATGCATTTGCATGTTAAACATGATTAGAATATTATTTAGTTGTTGAAATAGTTTGTCTTGAAAAGGGTTCCTCTTTGTATACATATTAAATTGTTTTCATAATTACCTTTTGTCAAAAACCTAATCACTTATTATTATGCCCAATGTTGAGGAAATGAGACATTTTACATGTGTAAAAATGAAATGTAGCTGTAGAATGGAGCAACGTGGGTAGCAATAGTAGTTATCTATTGCATTGTGATTGCTTTTGTCTGCCAGAAGAGTCTTTACCAAGTGTTTCTTCCTAAAGCGCCTTATTGTTTAAACAAGTGTCTAGAAGATAGTTTAGAAACATACATTGATGAAAGGTAAAGCAAGTAATTTGCACTGTAAAGAAGTTGAGAATTAAGGGAACTGCATCATTAATGTAACTTATTTGGCTTTATTTTCTCTAAAGATAGGTATTTGACAGAAACTTTCCTGATTAGTTTTTCAGCTTCACTGTTTGTATTTGTGGTAGTAAATGCTACCTAAGCCTTTTAAGCACAATTACAATCTCAAAATCCCTGCTGGCCACATTTTAAAGATCTAGTGAAAAAAAAGAAACTTAAACATTATTGCAAAACACCAAGCCAAAAAAAAAAAAAAAGCAAACAGAAGAAAGAAGAACAGAAGTTATATTGCACCATGAACTTAATCTTGGGTACCTTTCCTGATTCTTGGTGTGGTTCCATGCAATCCACTGGTTATTCTCTGACTTTGTCAGCACTCCCAGATGGAACTTATTTCAGTAACATATGAAATACTCCCTGCTAGACAAAACTAATGGCAATTCAATTTTCAGAGCTCATGGTTTCAGAGATATGTTAGGTCAAGATTTCGGTAAGGTTCAAGCAGGGATGGGATATCTAGTTGGATCTCCAGTCCAATGTCAGTGCTTTAAGTTTTCTCCTTTGTGCTGGCATGCATAAATAAACATTAACCTTTCTTTTCCATGGTCATGTCTTCGGATAATGGTGATCTCAGTGCATGAGTCCTATTTTCATGTTTAATTAGCAAAATGAATTTGTCCATATAAACCCTTGGGGTGTGGGGGTTTTTTGTTGTGTTTTTTCTTCCTTTTTTTTTCTTTTTTTTTTAAAAATCTTTCACACCTCTGGTGGAAGCTCCAGTGTTCTGGCACCAGCTAACACCTATGACTCAAAGGGCTTAAGACCCATGACAGGTGTCTTGGTATGTGTGAGATGCATATTGCACTGAAACCTTGGAACTGAGCAGTGGATGCAGGCTGTCGAGCTAATCCACCCACTTCTGCCTGTCTAAGCCATGTTGAAAAGAATTTAGAAAAGGCTTCAAAAGCTCAGAAACTGGTGACTTAAAGTCTTTCTCTCTGGTGATACAGAAATGACACCTAGATGAGAAAGAAGAACAAACTATTTGCTGTAGTTGGAAGACAGGGGTGTGGTTTTAAAGATGACAAGTCTTCAAATTCCAAACTCTTCAAGAAAAAATTTCTTCTGTGCTTGAACCACATATTAATACAAAGGACTGTATGGTAAGTGATGTGTACTTTCCACCTTTTTCCTTTATTTCTCCTAAAAGCATTGTGTCATAATACTGTCCAGTTTTATTCCAAAACACTTTCCTAACAGGTAGCTGTTACAAACTTGAACTCAGCAAGTCATTTAAACATTGTCATTTTTTATGCACTTGCTGTCATTCCTAAAGGGAAGCCTTTGCCTTCATGCTCACTGAAAACACAGGAGGAAAGAATTTGTCTCATCTCTGTAAATAAAATGAAAGGTTTTGCTGCCAGCAAATACTGTGACAGTATTTGCCAAAATCCAATTATGAAGTACCCTTCCTTATACAAAAGGGGACACAACCATTGCTACTGAGCTTCTACCTTTGTTGTTGGAGTATTTAGAAAGTGAAATACAGAAAAGAAGAGCTAAAAGAAATATAGCAGCAATAACAAAGTGGCAACTAAAATAATTATAGGCAGGGACACACTATTATATATTCAGTAAAATGGTTATTGCTGATCAATATAGGAAAAGATCTGCTTGAGCAAGTCTGGAGGAGGGCCATGAAGAGAATTGGAGGGCTGGAGCTTCTGCCATACACTCTGGCTCAGTTGGTTAGAGCATGGTGCTGTAACTCTAAGGTTGTGGCTTTGATCCCTGTATGGGCCAGTCCTGTAAGAGTTGGACTCAACAATCCTTGTGGGTCCCTTCCAGCTCAGAATATTCCATGGTAGTCTGTGATAGTCTCTAAGATCTCTCCTGTGAAAAGATGCTGAGAGAGTTGGGGTTAGTCAGAGAAGAAAAGGCTCCAGGGAGACCTTAGTGCACCTTCCAGTGCCTGCTGTAAAGGGACTTTTTACAGGACATGTAGTGATAGGACAAGGGGGAATTGCTTTTAATTGAAAGAGGGTAGATTTAGATTAAATATTAGGAAGAAATACATTACTGTGAGGGTAGTGAAGCTCTGGAACAGATTGCCCAGAGAAGTTGTGGATGCCTCATCCCTGGAAGTGTTCAAGGCCGAGCTGGATGGGGCTCTGAACAGCATGGTCTAGTGGAAAGTGACCCTGTCTGTGGCAGGGGGTTGGAGCTAGATGTTCTTTGAGGTCCTTTCCAACCCAGAATATTCTGTAATTCAGTTTTCATTAAACCCTTCACACCTGCACTTACACAGCAAGATCCAGAGACACCTTAGCATTAGATTTATGGCACATCTGTCTGCTAGCACGTAGCTCAGAAATGTCTCAACAAAGTACCAGGCAACACCCCTACTCTTGGGTGTAGTAGGTGGCAGAAATTTTGAGTATCTTCCCTAATGCTCATCTCTAAGAGCTGGTGTGGTGGGGAGGGAAGAGTTAACATACTTTATTTCGTAGTTTTCATGACTACATTTGTACACCAAGATTTCTGACTACATATACTCAATATCAATGTGGAACACTTAAGAGTCAGATACCTAAACATTAAAGCAGCTGAATTGTCATATTAATAGCCATTCCAAACAAATAGTCTGGTATATGGAGCATTTATTTCAATTTTCTGGCATGGACTTCTTTTCAGCCTGTTTTCAGCCTGCCATCTGAGCACAGTATGTGTATGTGCATAGGTAGTGTGTATTCATATCATTCTCTTTGCTGTGTTCATCCTGCCTTGTTCCAAGAGGATGGGTTGCAGTGTCTTTGAAGCCTGTTATGCTTGTTCTGTGCTTAATCTGTGGAAATAGTTCAAATTTCTTTGGAAAGAAATTGGTAGAAGAATCTTACCTACCTACAGCCCGTGTTCTGCTTAGGCTGCACACAACATTTCATGGTTTAAAGGTGCAATTGCTTATGATTTAAATAATGTCCATAGTCCAGACATTTACAAGTTAGTTCCATTTGGCTTCTGATCGACCAGTTTCTAAACTGTCCTTTCAGCCTTCTGCTGCTGACTTGCCTTGTCACCTTAGGTAGCTGATCTCTGAGTTACCCCAGTATTAGTGATGTCCCAGTCAGTGTCCATATCTCATGTAGTTTGGAGCACTCTGCATGCATTATGCAACCTTTTTATGAGAAAATGTACATTTCTAGTAGTTTTGGACAGGATCCCCATGAGTAGAAGAGCCCTTAAATGTGGAGTAGCTTGGCAGGACTCTGAAGCAGAGAAGGTAAAATGCCTGTTTTCTAGAGAAAGTTGGTTACCTCATTATGGTTTACAGAGCAAAAGTGCTGAGAGGTGCTGGTGATCTGAAGTGAGGTTTCAGGTGTCAAAAGACATGCAGAAAGGAAAATATCGAATATAGGTGAGTTTCAGACCCTCTGCATCATTGGAGCTTTGACTGGGAGAGTCTGGGAGTAGGAGAGTATCTGAAGTGTGGAGCATAGAAACCTTCAGGCACCTCTCTGTCTAAAGAACAGGTCAGAGTTCTTTACTTGCTCCAGGAGGCAGACAGAATAAAGTTTCCTTGTAGGAAGATGTGATGAATTCTTAGGTGACAGCTAGGGGGCTGGAATACTTCTCTAGGCTGCTGAGTAATGGACAGGCTTTGAACTCAGCCCTCCCAGGAGGAAACTGAGCCATCAGATGCCAATTTACTGAGAGAAGCATTCACTGCAGGTGATGCTGAAGGTGCCTAATTCAGTACTTTTTGGGGCTAGAGAGAAGCTAGCAGAGGGACCCAGTCAGGAAGGGAATATATGCATTGGAATTGTGGGCGTCAACATGCTAATCCTACATGTAAATAAACCCCACCAGACCTTGGAAGGGGACCTGCCCTCACAGTGTTGGTGGTGCCTGGTTTCCAGGGCAAGGTTGAGATCCCTTTCTTTGGTAAGTGACTGCCGAATCCATTGTGCAGGGAGACAGCTTCAGCAGCAGAGGTAGAAATGCCAGCAGCCTGGAGGCCAGGCTTGTCTTCTGCTAAGTGAAGGGTGAATGTGGAGTTGAACCTGGATCTCCTGTTCCCTGGGAGAACGCTCTGATTCAGAAGCTAGTCAATAGTGAGAATTTTACATGGATGCCCATGGTATGCAAGAACATTTGGGGGGTACATTACTGAACTTAAGTAGATGATGAGAAAGAGCCACCTCTTTTTTGGATCCTGGCTGGACTTACAGGTAGATAACGTGCTGAGCTCCTCAACCTTATCAAAATACAGCAGTTCTGACTGAGGTAAAGGGGTCAGACCTTATGATAGAGGTACAGGGTCAGACCAAGTGTCGTACAGAGCAGTATCTTGGGTTTGATATTGGCCAATTGCTAATCCCCCCCATTTCTTCTGAAGCCCTTCTGAAGCCCTTTCCTCCCATCAGTCTTCTGCTTTATAGGGTCAAGTTCAAAGTGACATTACCTTCAAGGCAAGCAGTGCTGTTTCCCAGGCCATCCTCATACTGGTGAGGCTACTCTGCCCTTGGGTCCATTAAATGCAGATACTAATATTGCTTGCATACATCCATCAATTTTAGAATTGGGAAATTTTAGGACAACTGGTGCTTGGCAATCTTGTATGATAATTTTTCACTGGAATAAGTTAGCAGTGCTATTGTTTTTATTTGAACCATGATATTTGGGAAGATACAAAGCATTTAAGCACAATGTTTTACCAAATCATGCAGAACCACATTTTCCACAGTTCTTAGATAAAACATGGTCAAGTTTCCTTTAAAAATGCGCTTTGAGCAGTTAAAAAGGAACTCTTGGCTAGAGATCTGCATAAAAAACAGAAGGATCAAGCTGAAATGAATAAGTAAGTGACAAAAAACCTGTCAGGTTTCCAAGTTGCTCTGCTTGTCTCAGTAAATAACATGCCTGGGCAACCACCACTTTTTCTTGACCCTATCACTCTGAATGTCTGTGCTGTTCAAGCCAATGCTATTCAGACAAGATTAAACACCAACTAATAGGAAGGAATTTCCTGATGCTACATTCACAGATTCTCACCATTCGTCACTTTGGATGGAGGAGTCTGATGTTTAAAAAAGGAATAAACTCGTAGTACAATGAACTGTACCTGTGAGCTGGGGTATTTATAGCTCTCTGCTCTGCAACAGTCTGGTTGTAGTGGTGAAGAAAAGACTTTGGTTGTTGTGTGGAGTATCTCTTGCTTTGTGAATTAGAATTAAAGTGCTGCTTTTTACTGAGCAGTGAATATGGATGTGAAGAGGAGATTTTTGCCTATTTCAACCACCAACCTAAGGACATAAATCCTTTATCCCCTCACCTCGCCCAGTTTGTGTTGTCTAGTTCATAAATAGCTAACTCCACCTGTTTTTGCTGGAGGATCTTTTTGAAGCCCTTGTGGCTTGTGAGGTGGTTAGATAAACATACTGAACTTCCCCCTTTTAGTTTAGAAAAGTGCCCTTTGTCCAGGAGGAACTATAACTCTCTTGAACAGCTGTCAGGATTCACTGCAGCTTGTCCAAGGCTGGGATCAGCACTTGGGACCAATCCCCAGCTGGAATGTTTCCTTCTAGCTGTAATGATGTTTTAGTAGGAACTGTAATCACCTCGTAATACAGCCTGGGCCTTTAGTGATGCACCTTATTTTCTGATTGAAGCCTTTTGCTTGGAATTGCTAGAGCACAATCTGAAGAAGTTGTGTCCTTATGGAAGAAAGGACACAATCTTTCCAGGTTCAAAGTTGTAACATGGACCTCCATCTCCGTATTCCTTCTAACTGAAATTGGGGTGAGAAAGAAGAGAGAATGCCACTTCTTGTCTGACACTCATCTTCCAACTGTTATCCCAAAATAGGGTTCTTTCACCTGGTGTGCCTGAGGCAAATCTACACACAAAGTCAAGGTATTTGATTTATTTACAGCTCTGCACAGAAAGGGGTGCTGGTTGGCAAATCCACAAAGCCGGCATGATGACTATCAAAACTTTTCACTATTTATACACTTTAGCAAGCAAGGACATTAATGTTCATAGGCTACAAGTTACACAGTTCTCTTATTAATTAGTATTCTACCTTCTATTGGTTAAATGATTCTTATGCTGATTAGTCCACATGCTCTATTTTTTCCCTTCTTTTCAGTCAGTGGGTTTCCTGGGTCTGTGGTCTGTGAGTTGGTGGTCACAAACTCCTCCTGCTGCAATTACCTTTTCCCAGTCAGAGCTGATTTCAGCACACTTGCTGAGTTGGCTTTACTAGTTTCTTCCTTATTTTGGGAGTTCTGCCAAATGTCCTGTGACCTGTTAATTCTGTGTTCTTTGTGTCCACTATCAGTAGTAAACCCTTGTCCCCAGGCTTTGTTAAGTTCCCCCTAGATCAGAGGTCATTGAATAATGGTGAGCCCTAAACCTTAACAAGATAATTTTTCACAAAAAAAAATCCATCTTTCTAACACCTGGACATCACAGCCATCCCCATTATGTAGCTCATTCTGCCAAGATTACTAAAAAATTACCTGAAAATGTACCTAAAATTATCTGCGTGTCTAGTTTGATTGTTAGACCATTAGAGGTACTTGTGAAAAATACTTCCTTTGACCATTTAAAATTTAAAAAGTCCCAGACTATACAAACCTTTCTCTTTGTGAAAGCTGCAATATTCAGAGTAAAAATGAAGTTGGGAGGTTTCATCTCAGTGATAAATTACTTTTGTGCCTTTTTGTGCCTTTTTGTGCTTTCCCTTTCAGCAGTATCTCAGGCTCAGATCTTGAGATCTGGACTAGAATACTGGTTTGTTATTCTGTTAACTTACATGTGGACAATTTTGTATTCATGGCCACAAACTTTCCTCCACTCCTCATAGTGCCTGATCTGCCAATTTAGAATTGTTGCTCAATGGCTTAAACCCTTAGGATTGCCTTCTGAATTTAATAGAATTGGATACTTTCTTATATACCTTTATTTCCTGAATCTTTTAGAGTGTCTTCAGCCAACCCTAATTTTCCTCCCCCACCAGGAATGCTTGATTTGCTGCTTTCTTTCAAAGAAACAGAAAATCTGAAGTGACCACTTCCTTCCAAGAGCCAGATATCAAAGAGAAATACCAGTTGGTCATGAGACTCAGAACTGAACCTCAGAATTTGGAAATAATGAAGCATATGATTGAATTGGATTGTTTGTGACAGGGAAAAGGGAAAGAAAAACAGTCTTTATGTTGGGGTATCCTCTGTTTCTTTCCGTTCCTAATAGGTAGGGTGCAGATGATCAGCAGTGAACACCACGTGGGATTTTACAGCAGCTTTTTAGTCATCACCTAATAAAATGTACTGTAGAAGCCTCTTCTTACACAGGGGAGTAGCTAAGAGGCAATGTCATCTTTCAAAATGAAGCACTTGGGCAGTGGGTGTGTGTGGAGGAGAGAGTGGGATCATGCTGTAAAAAGTGCTCACATTTTTAGCCAGACAGCACTTCTGCAGCAAATAAAATCTCTCTCTCCAACAGATGGAGGAGAGGTGAGTGGGAGGGAAGTTTGGAAGCGCACTTTGTCATTTCTCTTCGCTCACTGCTTCGTCTGCAAGGGAGAGTGCATGAAATACCAGTTGATAAAAGGGTATATTAAAAAGCCTAGCAGCATCAAGGAGGTAGAAGCAACTCTCCATGGAGCAGCTTCCACCTGGGACTGTCAAAATGCTTTACAAACATTAGACAGCTGAGCTTTGTGATATCCCAGTGGACTTGTATCGATCATTCCTATTTAGAGATGAAGAAATTCAGCAATAGAGAGTGCATGACAAAATTTAGGTGCACAAGAATGTTGATTTGCATGCTACTGTCATCTTCTTCTCTGAGATCCATACAGGACCTCACTCCCTGCATGTTGTTCAGACTTTGACTGGCATTAACATGGACAATTCTGCCTGACCCAGCCTCCCCCTGGAATACACTGTCATTTGCTTTCCCTGATCAGGCTTAATTTACCTGTCATTTTCATTAGAACTGATGACTTTAAAGCTGTTCTGGAAAGCAAGTGCTCTCATCAGAAAATGACAGGGAGAGAATCACTAAGTGAGAGTGTCTGTATTGTTTCCACCTGCAAAATCTCACTTTTCCCCCCTTGACATTTGTTTAAAACGTGCATGTGTGTACAAAGCATCTCTGATAATTTTTTGGAATACAAATTAATTAACTTTCTGTATTTTCTCCAAAAGAGGGCTTCGAACAAGGTCAAAACCATGGTTACCTGAAGGTGTATGTTTTTGGGTGAAATATTTAAACATGGGCTCAGGGAGCTGTAAGATCTGTTGTCCCTGCACTGGGAGTAACTATGTGAGTATGTTTGCACCTGGCATAAATGCTTCCAGAAACATCTTGATCTTATTCTTACTTATGGAAAAATGAGTAAATCTGGTAAAAATCAGATTACTTTCATTGTTGTAGAGGGAAAACAGGCACAACCAGAATCAGATCCTTCAGGTCCTACTGCAGGGCAGTCAGGTCTCAATGTACAGGCTGCAGTGTATGTTCTGAACTGCTCTGACCTGTTCATTTAGTCAGGAATGGAAACAGGGATGTTCTCTTGGCAGCTGGGCTGGACGCCAATAGAACTGAAGGCTGCAGGGCAATGAACATCATTTGCTATCTCAGGTTCTAGAAAGTGTTTATTCCTGTGGCTGGGACAGCGTGTCTCTGTGCATATGAGGGTTTCCTGAGCTAACCTTCTTAAATATTAGGCTGTTTTATTTCGTGAGGTGATTCTGCCTGTGTTGCACAAGGGCCTGGTGTTCTGGCTGCTTGATTAGGTAACCAAAACATAGATTCATCCCCTGGGTTTATGCCTTTTAACTGTGATATCTTAGTCCAATCAGTCCTGTTTGTTCCTGCCTCACTAAACTGAGGTAGCAAAACACATTCTGCAAATGTCTGGCATTCATCATCTTACTATATTTATAATTGCAAACTATTTATGTAATTGCAAACTATTTATGTCTTCAATGCTGACTCATAAAGCAAGGTATTTCACTGAAGCTGAAAGGGAAATGACCCTGCATCCTTTTCAGGTTATTTGTAATTTTATTTTTTCATCCCCTCTTTGGGAATCTCTGTCCTACTTTCTGTCACACATATTAGTCTTGGCTGATTGATATGAGGAGATAAAGAGCCTTGAGCAAAACCAGCTTTATAAACAATGACAGGGAATTATTTTGCTTCATGTGTAAGAAAAATACCTCAAGCAGAATGAAAGAACATTAACTGACCCATTTCCAGACTAAGTTAGGAATAGGTTAATGAAGAAACTAAAGCGTATGTTTGTTGGTTTATTTTTCTGCCTTGGTGTGAAATGACAGATTAAAAAATAGTGCCTTCAAAAAAGTCCTGCAAGTGGGTCCACTGTCATGAATATTTTCTACTAAGACGTGTTTACTGTGTATGTCCTGAATATTGCTATAAAAATGTGCATTGTAGATTAGACTTATTTATGAAATCCTTGTAAATTAAGCCTTGGAGAAAGTCTGTATTTGTCTTCAGTCACAGAAGTCCAAACAATGTAATAGGTGAAATCACCTCTAGTGATCTGGTGCATAGGATTTGTTGAAGTAATAAATTATATGCTTTTTGCTGCATGAAAAGCTAAATTCAATACAAGGATTGTTAGAACTTGACAGGTTGATTGGGTGTTGAAACTTGGGTGAAGAAAATTTACAGCCTATAGATAACCTTGAAGAGGAGAAGTTAACCTCTTCTGCTTCTAGATGTCTTGAAGGACATACAACCACAAAGAATTCCATATTCAAATAGTTTTAACTTCAAAATATAATTCAATAAACATATTGGTTTTATTCATAGTGGCCCATGAAATGATATTTATTTGCTTAAAGTAGTCAAGTTTTTGCCTATTTTATGTAATTGAAATTTCCATCCAAATTAGCTTAACTCAGATCATGAATAGAAAGGAATCCCCTTAGAAACAAGAAGCATTATCTGCCTTTTTCTAATAGAATACAGTCTAACAATTAAGTTACCTAATATACATTCTTCTACTTACCAAAGAAAAAGTACCAGATTTAGTAAAAACGCCTTACTTACTTGCAAAACAGCATGCCTTAATAATTGCTAAAAGTGAGAATCAATCTTCAGAAAAATAACTAAGTATAACCAATGTGAGATAAGAATAAAGCTACATTTTGAATCAGGATGTGTTCTTTGCTGAACTAAATCATGTTAAAATTAGCTTTTTCAGCCTTACCCATATGTTACCTTTCTCTTTGAGCTCTTGTAGGCTTTGTGTGCATTTGATGATAGCTGCATTTGTGAGTTTATTTTTTTTTAGGTTTTCTTTCTGGTATCAGTTGAGTAATGAACAATTAATAGATGACCTCAAATGATGTGGAGATCTCAACTGTACATCTTCCTCACTCTCTCTTTTCTATTTAGTGAAAGCACATTAAAGGAAATGTGTTCAGTGACTGTGCTAGGCACTCAAATGCTTGGTGCTTGGCTCCACAATGAAATCCAAAATCTTCTGTTCAGAAATACATACAGTTTGTGTTGAGAATAAAACTCTTCAGGATTCTATCCAGTGCAACCATTATTTATGAGATCATCTAAAATGTCCAGCTGCCTCAAACTAGATGTGTGGAAATAATGGAGAGAAGAATGAATCTCTGCTTGAGGTGCCCTGGTGTCCCCATGGGATCCACCTCCCTAAGACATCTCCTAGAGCTCCATCTTGAAGGCAACAGTGAAATGGTGGGAGCATTTGTGCACAAAAATGGTAACACAGACAGCCTTTTCTCACCCAGAATATTCAGACACTAGTATCTCTCACTTTGAGACTGGAACACAAAGCCAAACTAGAGGCAAGGTCCTGTCTTAGACCTAGTCCTTTCATGTAAACAGTCATTAAGAGACTTATTGGGTGAGAAAGGAAGAAGGTACAGGAATCAAGATCTTTCAGCCGAGTGCTGGAGTCACTCAGTGTTGAAGCCTGCTCACCTCTCTATGGTCATGCATTCTACACTAAACATCTGGATAAAACAACGGTGCTGAGAGAACTTAGACATGGCTAAGGGGAAGGAGAGATGCCTAAGAATGTGATTTTGCTTTGGTGAACTTAAGTCTCATTTCTGTGACTTTCAACTCTTTCTTAAATCTAGTCCTTGGTCACTCCTCTGAGAGTTTAAAAGTAAAAGAAGCAGCACTGCCTTGTTTCTCAGCACATGAATACTAATTGTTTCCCTTTGGATTTATGCCATGTCATCTAAGAAAATATGCAGTGAATAAACAAAGCTGTAAGTCATGTGCAATCATTCCCAACCTACTGGAGTTATTAACAGCACCCACTCATGGACTTTATAACAGAGAGATTCAGCTTTCCTTTAAATTCTCACTTGGAAAAGTGGCCATAAAAAATCCCAGGCTCAGATAGACTCTATTCTGCAAGAATTCTTATTGAAAACTTTCAGTATTTACCACAGTATGATTCTCACTAAATTGTCCTCCTTTGGAGTGCTCACTGAACATTCAAAACTGGTAAGCTGATAACATTGCCTCCAGATATTTTCTATGCCCTTGCAATATAGCTATATTTATTACTGTAACACAGAAATTTGATTGAAACATTTAAACTAAATGAATTCCCATCACTGCCTTAAAAGAAAAAGAAGTCTAAGCTATAAAGCAAGAATTTGTTCACATGGTGCTGCTCTTTCCCTTATCAACTTGCTGGGGAGGTGATTTTTTGTTACAATCTTGATTTTTCAAGTGCAGTTCACACTCACCATAGGGCATGAAGCACTGAGTAGAGTGAAATAATGGGTGTAGCTTCCTTAAATCTTCCAGTGGAAAGGGCAGGGGAACAGCTAGCCTGCACTCTTTTCAAAACATAATGTTAAAAATGATTCTGCACAGACTGAATTTAGTTCGTCGTCTCTGATCCTTGGAAGTTTATCACATGCTGGACCATATTACCTATGACCAACATGTGCATTGGCACATGTATGATCTATGTATTTAATACACTCTGTATTTAAAGATACCTGACACACCAGGTACCCACAACCAGTTACTTGAAGTAGGTAAAATTTGTACATGGAATGCCTATTTTTCCTTTAAAAAGTAGTGTCTTTACATTTGTCCCTAAAATGACAAAAGTTATCCAAAAAAGCTGCTCATCTGCTTGGCTTCTGCAGGCAGTCTAAGAATTTTGACATTGCTCTCAGATAAAAAGATGGTATATCGATCTGCATCTGCAGTTTCACACAGATGTCTAATGTATGCCACATTTCAGCACCAGCTTCTTGTAAGAGAAATGCATCCTCAGAGGGTGTTTCACAGGCTTTCAGTGAATCTTCAGCACAGGCACAGGAGGATAAAGCACTGGCTAACAACTCCAATAAGTTTTCATTGTAAACTTCACTCCTTTCTCTACAAAACCCGTAAGACAGATGCTGTATTTGTATCTTGTTAAGTAAATAAAACACATGGCTGGTGAGATGTGGGATTTTTCAGTCACATCAGCTGGCAGATGCTATCCACAGGCCTCTACTGGTGATGTGAGTAAGTTACCTGGGTAGCAGAATATTGTCCCCAGGCTACCAGGCTGAGAGCAAGTACAACACTGCAGGCCTCTTTCTAATAAATATAGAGCAAGTAGAGAGCATTTGCTTGCTTTGGGCTGCTGTGCTTTTCTTCCTTACTTGAGAGAGTTTTATGGATCTTTTAAGGGAGGAATAAATTGCTATTTGCAGAGGACAAGGTTCACTTTTTGAAGTGAACTTGAATTTTTGGGTGACTTCGCACATTTTTTAGACAGATTACTGTTTACCTGTCTAAAATGATGAAGTGATACAGGCAACTGGCTCTCACTGCACTGTGCTGCATTTGTTTGAAGCGAGGTGCCACTTGGGGTGACTGAATTTTCTCAGAGGGGTGGAAATTTTAGCCTGTTTTTCTTTTTTCACCTTTTCACCATTGAAATGTCAAGTCTAATTTTCCTTGGTTTAGACAGAGACAGTCAGGAACACTGGCAAATGAGAAAAGTATAAATTAAAGGTTGTAGCCATCTGTAACCATAACAATAGATATCATTGTCTATACAGTTAATACTTCATCCATGTCTTCTGCCTGGAGAGATTGAAGAAGTGTTCATGTCAATGAACTAGTCCTATTATTCTCCATGTACAGAAAAATTTTGCAGGAGGAAAATTGATCCAGTCTTGGATCTTTTAGTTCAAAGCACTTTAAAATCTTAGCATAGCTGTTTTGAAAGGAAATCTCATCAGAGGTCTAGTAGAAAGGTGGTGTTCACATCTTGCAGAATGGCTAATTTAACCCTGTAGGTGCAGATGCTCCTACATTAACTGTTTCAGTTTAAATTTCCCATCAAAGCAACACGTTACAAATAGCATTGAAGAGAGCAGTAGGGAATGAGCTCGAATCACAAATCTGTGCCAAGGAGGGAGAGACAGAAAACTTTTTAAACAGAGCATCTTATGCCAAGTGCTGTTCCAACAAAACGTCTCTGAGACGGGGCAGATCTGACCTGACTGAGCTGGGAGGGGGAATGCTGGGTTGTGCCCACACCCTTTGATGTGTAACATACATGGGTAGATTGTTTCCTTCTCCCTCTAAGTGAATTTATTACTGTCTCTTAAGGACACATGGCAGGGGACAGGCTGTCTAGTCTTCTTGGCTGAGTAGCCGTGGTTTGGGATGCCCCTCAAGTTTTTGCTCCACTTTGTTTTGCTGCACCATGAGGAGAAGGACACAATCAGAAAAAAATTAGGTCTTGCTGCCATGTGGCTGTGTGCTAAAGCACCATATCCATCAAACATCCTAATAAAGCACTTAGCTGCCTACTCTTGCCTTTTACATCTCTCTCCTTTACTTGGGTATGAGTATATTGGCAGCTTTGTAGAAATACTTTCAGTACTTCAGCTTCCCCTGTGTTCTCTGGGGTTGAGCAAAGTTCCTTAGGGCCAGTGGAAAAACACACACTTTCTCATGATTTTTCACCGTGTCCAGTTATGTGCATCCCTGCACTCCTGTTTAGTAAGACTAAGTCAGGAAAGCAATGAAACTAATACATAAAGAGCTCAAAAGCTTATAAATAATGTATTACTGAATATTGGCACAGGAAGCAAAGTGCTACCAAAAAATGGTGACAAGGCTTTTAAAGTGCATTTCTGAGTAGTCAAAATTAATGCCGTGTGCTCATTTTACTGTATTGTCTTCAAATTGACAGTGTCTCTGTGCTGTGGTCCCTGTCAGAAAACCAGTGAGACTTCAGCAAGTTTTTCTGGGAGCAGTGAGAGTGAGCAATCCTGGTTCCCTATGAATTGTCCTTTGCCTCTAGGCTTTTATCTCCCTCCTCATCCTTTCCTCCAATTCGAGCATTGTCAGCTTTTCACCACGTGCTGTTGATGCAGCAGCTGTTGATGCCAGCCCTGAAAAAATGGGTCAGGGTTAATGTGAAGCTGCCCATGGATGGCTACACATGTTCTACTGCCAGCTGGTTGTCAGCAGTTGCATGTGTGAAGATCAGCTACATCCTGGTTGCTTTGCTCTCCTGAGGAAAAATGATTTGGCTTGCTGTGTAGTAGCCAGCTTTATGTTTTCATAAAATGCATACAAGACAGTTATATTTCAAATGTCTACTCTCAGTTTTGATAGAAATGAGTCAGTGGCCTTAAAATTCTTGGGCAAGAGGGAAAGAGACAAAGGAGAAATTGGAGAAAAAAATCTGCCTCTCAAAAGTCTTTCTTCCTTGGGAATTCAGGCTGGAAATAGTTAATGCCAGTATTGCATATTGTCTGCTGCTTCTTCAACCCAGAATGCTGGCATTTTCAAGATACTCTCTCAAGCAGGATGGCTGAGCATTCTTTATGGTAATGCAAATTCTCACATAACTGTAGCTGAGGCTTCAAAAAATAGTTGTTAGATTGTGAGATTAATTAAATATAAAATGTTGCCAGAACAGCTTCTCCTGTTTTGGTTCGCTTGTTGGTTTGGCATCTTGTTCATCAAAGTCCGGAATAAATAGCTAATTCTAACTGAGGCTTCCAAAAGTTATGGAATGGCACCAGTCATCCTAAGCATGCAGAAAAGGAACAGCTGGTGACTGTTTTTGGACACAATCTTCCTCCAAATATTACGGGGTGCTTTGCAATGTAATATTATTATTTATACCTCAGTAATACCAAGAGGTCCTCGCTGAAAGTGGAGCCTGAAGGTACTATTTTTTGTGTCAACAACACTGTAGGATACAGTCTTGTCCTCAGTTTCCCTCTATCTCTTTCCACCAAAATATCATAGCTAATTAGGCAAAGGATGGAAAAGGAAAGACTGGCGCCACAAAGTGAGGGGACTTGTGCCAGGCTCCACAGCAGATCGGTGTTGTCTGTGCTGAGAATAGAGCTCAGTCTCCCGCCTCCCAGTGGGAATCTCTCATTCCAAACGAAATGTTACATTTCTAATACAGCGTTACGAAACTCAAAGTTTTACAGAAACATAATAAAAACTTAATAAGCACAGAAAACTCTTCAAAACACTTGAAATACTCTGGATACAGCTGAGCAGTATTCGTTCACTCTTATGCAAGGTTGTTCAAGTCTTTACTGAGAAGGGAAAAAGGTGGGGGGAAAGTATGTTCACAGAGTATTCTGAGTTGGAAGGGACCCACAAGGATCATTGAGTCCACCTCTTAACTGAATGGCCCATACAGGGATTGAACCCACAACCTTGGCATTATTTGATTTCAAGTATTCTGCCTTACACATGCTTTTCAGACACCCATGAATTGTCATTCAGCTGTGACCTCTCATGAGAATTGCGTTCCTATTAGGTATATTTGTGTTTACATTGTCATTAGCACAAATGTGTGAACACTCCATGAATTTACCATACACAGGCTTGTCATGATTTGTCAAAGTGGTACAGCTTTTCCCCACCACCACCTTCTGTTCTTTAAAATACTTTTCTCTTTTGTGGATCGTTTCTTTCTTTGTTACTGACTTGGATCACAAATGGTCTTTATTTCCCTATTTTTCTGAACTAAATAGCTAAATTCGGGATTCTGTAGATATGAAAGGGGTTATGAGTCATACAAATAAAAATGTTAACTTCTTCTTGCGGGGGTTGTAATCCATTAGAAACATTCTTATTCTATGTGGCCTAACCTTCTCCTTTCTTCCTATTTTAACAGACAATCATCAGTTAATTGAAGTGTAAATTTGGACCCAGGTCATCAGACTGTCAGACCTGTGTGTTGCAATGCATTCATAGAATTCCAGGTACACTTTATATCATTCCCTCTTTGTATGACTGTGCTATGACAGTAAGGGATCGACTAAGTGGGATTGCAAGGCAGTCTGTTGAGGGTTAGTGTAGTAAAAGTGAAGGAAAGTTACATGCTCTAAATTCTCCTCCCTGTTAGGTGCAATTGGCTCTCTTCAGCTCTCAGTAAGAGCAGACTGGTCCTGTCTTTCCAGGTGGTTTGACCTGCCTGATATTATTGATGAGGGGTCCCACTGATATTTGTGTCCATGAGACCACCGCCTGCGTAGGCTTTCCCCATGAATTCTTCTTGGGGAAAATGCTGAATCCCCGTGTGCCTGAGTTCCTTCCATGTCATGCTTCTTACGGGGAGACAGGAGGGAAAGGCACCAGGAATGCTGCTGTGACTGAAGCTGCAGAAGCATGGGGAATCAAGTTCTGTCCTGGGTAAGAATTGGAAAAGTGATGATGCAAGCAAGTAGAAAGTAATGGTGTTAGTGCCCTGTTTGCTGTCTGTATTTTAAATACATTGGAATTTTTCAAGAGTTTACTTATCCATCTTTCCTAAGAACCAGAAGCACTATTAATCAGACTGGACCATGCAAAAAACCCCCCAGTTTTCAAGTATTCTTAATGAAGGTAGAGAAGATTAGATGTTTCATAGAATGATGCTAAAGCCCACATTTTGTGTTATTTGGGAGGCTTCTCAGATCAAATCTGCAGTTTTCAAATTCTTGATTTTCCCACCAACAGGCATTGTTTGTGTGACAAGTCTTTATTTGAAAAGGTGAGAATGAATTTAAGAAACATCTACAGCTATATTACATGGAACACTGACTGCAGAATCTTGGGGAGTCCCTCCCTTTTGCATGTATGAACGTGACAGGCTGTGACCACGTTTCCCAAAGACACGGCAGAGGTTGGGCAGTTTGAGTTGTGTTCACCCAGTCCTGGAAACAGAAATACTTTCCTGGTTCCAGCCTTTTCATTCAGTGCAGAAGTGAACTGAATTCACTTCTGCACTGAATTCACTCTTTAAGCCCAGCTGATGAACGTGGGGAGCGGAACATACATTGCCCACCAAGTTCCCTGAGGAGGCACCTAGAAAATCAGTGATGCCTCTCTTACCTTCCCAGTAGCAGCTACTTTGATCTGGTGTCACTCAGAAGTCTGGCATTTTCATCAGTACTGACCTGTGTTCTATTAAATGACTTTGGGATAAAAGAGGGTGTCAGACTGGCATTGTTATTTCTGTTTTACTGGTCTGTTTTTCCCATCCATCTTTATTTTGTGGTAGTGTTCCATTTCTACAGCATGAATATAGACATGATTAGTAAGTATAAACTTGCCTGCTTCTAAACACTATGAATTGTGTAATTTAAAAATGTATCCATACAAACAGTCTTACACTCTTTGCAGCTAAATTCTCTGTTGCCTGAGCCATTAGTGACAGTGAAAATCAGTGTCTCCAAGAAGTGAAGGTTCCTCTTCGCTTAACATGAGGCATGAAAAAAGTTGGTATGTATTGAATAGAAGTATTCACAGCAGGGAGAATGTTCAAAGCTTCTAATCAAGGAAGGGAGTGTTTTTTTTAATGCTATACTGTCAACCAGGGCATTTGGCTTTTTAAAAATCCACAAAGAGCTTATGTAGGTGTCTAAATATGTAGGGTACTTTCAAAGAACACATCCAGCACCAAATATAACACTAAGTATTAAGGCACACGAAGTCAGACAGTTTGGGTCTGGATCCTATTTCTGTGAATGGCTATGTGACACTAATTGAATCTCTGTGTGTTCCAACCCTCTAACTTCTAGTATTCATCTAAGATATTAAAATAAAATTTATGTATCTTAATTGTTTTTCTCCAGCTCTAGCTTTTGATCAGGTCATCTATTATTGAACTTCCTACCATCCCTCATGTCATTGTGTGCAGTTTTACTGGATGTTGAATGACCTTTGTAATACTTGAAAAAAGACATTATTAAATGTAAAATAAAATATAATAAATAAAATGAAAATATAAAATGTCTCCTTTAAGAAGTCCCTTAATGATAAAAATGCCAATCTGTGAATCTTCCTAAAAGACAAAATCAGAATCCTGTATGTATTTGTTTAGTACAGGTAAAGCAGATTTCTGGAGGGGAAGGGGATGTCAGATGTTCACAATGTCTACTCATTTAATACCAATGGGTGTATCTTTAATACATTAACACTTTCAAAAACAAGTCACTGAAAATTATCCCACATCATCAAAACATTGCCATTTATAATATGTCTATTATCAGTGCCCTTTTGCATTGCAGTTTCTCATTATCTGAATTTGACACTGATTAAGTATATTCATGACTTAGAAACTGAAATGAGGCAGTATGTTAGAGGAAGATAACACAGCTTGCTTTGGTGAAACTACAGTGCCCTTTACTAAATATGCCCTTTAAACAAAAAGTTAATTCTGGAAAGAAGGAGAGTTATATTCATTATCATTTTTCTTGGTTAGATAATAAGTTGCCAAAGTCTGGGTTTTGCTTTGAGTATCTGCTGGCCTGCTGACTGAGGCTTGTGAGTTTGTTCGGTGCTGTTGTTGTGTAAATGTCTGTAATATCACTGTTCTGGCAAAATTATACAATGTCTTGGTTCCACTCTGGCATTAGGATTTGGTTTCCATTGGGAACTATTTTTTTGCATTGCATTTGGCATACAACTAACGAGTACCGTGGATGTAAATTCTTTCTTTCTTTCTTGTTATTTTTTTTAATTTATTTTTAGGTGGGGGATACAACCTGTGTTGTTCACATACAGCTTTGCTTTTTTTTTTTTGTGATTTGAATAATGCTTTTAATTTTTGATATTTTATTGGTGGCTTTTGATTTCTCATTGAAGAGGTTTGAAACATTTGCTTCTGGAGTTCTAACAGCAGCTGACTTAGCTTTTGGCACCTTCATTCAGATTAATTCCTTCATCTTTTGCCCCTTGCATTTCATGTATTCAAGCCATAGAACATGAGATAGAAACAGGGAATTCAGTCTTATTTTTAGTCCTCCGTAAATGTCAGGGGTCTTTTTGTCTTTATTTTTATATTATATGCACTGGGTCTCTTTTTTTGTTTTAAAGGGAGCATGTTAACTGCTGTCTTATTTACCATATAGATATTCTTGCAAATATGAAGTCATCCCTGATAGTCCCACTGGTAGGATTGGTGTTAGGGTGCCTGTCACACACACATCTGTATTTCAGCTTCTGTGTCCCTGACAACTACTCTACACCACATGCTGTGACAAAGTTTAATGTGCCCAAAGTAACCATTGGCTCCTGGGTGTTTGGACTATCCCAGCAACATGGGATATCCAGATTAATCTGAAAATAATACACACACTTTTCTTTATAGACTAAGGACAAATTACATTATAGTGCTGGGCTTCGAGACTTCAAGCCTAATTTGCCTTCTCAAGGACTATTAGCAAGCTGGAAAACCACTGTGTATGAATGACTTTCACGTACAAATGACAAGCTAACACTTTTATTATTGAAACGACATTATGAAAATGCTAGTTTTATGCTGATTTATTCAATATCCTATATTAGATTTCTGGACATTAGGAAGACAGCTCTCATCAAATGTTGTGAATAAACTGATTAAAGTAGCTGTTTTTTTCTTGTCAAAAAGCAATTGTAATTTCTTTTTAACTTATATGAAACACAGGCAAATAAATATATATAGTAGCTCTTGCTACTTCTTCCTCACCTGATATGGTAAATGTGTAAGGTGATTTATCACTTTCAAAACAATGTGTTGTGATAGCAGAAGGGATCATCATATCAGGGATACAACTTAATAGGCACACTATGGAAAGATGTGGATTGTATTTTAATGAGAGTTTCTTAAGAATGTGACAAAAAACATACACACAATGCAATCTCAGAGCATGACCATCTAGAAAGAATAATTTCTCAAGAGGATCAGTAGTATCTTTTGTTTTACATATCTCCTTTAAGTACAGCCCTTGAAACAGAACAGGTGCCAGCAGAAACCTGGGTATCAAGGGAAGGGAAAAGGGAGAGAAGAAGAGGTGATTTCTAAGAAAAAAGGAATTTTTTGGTACTGAAAGAGACTGAGCATCCATTTTCAAGGCTGTACCAACATACCTGTTGTCAGTCATAGTCCTATGTCAATACTACGTATGAGCTGGGTATGCAACATATGGAGACACAGATTTGACAAATTTCTGCTAATTAGTCATTGGCCTGTAATTTCAGTCTGTGAAATCAAGCAATCTTACATGTTAAAAGGCTATTATTGAGAAGGAAATGCTGTGGTTCTTGTGTATGCTTATTAAGAAATGGTAAGGAAGTTGCAGATGGTTTGGTTTTACAGAGGAATGGAGTGGCTGAGATCAGTGGCTGGTTAAAAAGTGGATTAAAGAAAAATCAGCTTCAGTAATTGGTGGAGAGGTGACAAATTCCAAGAGGCAAGTAGGAATGAGGCATCTTCAGAAGTCTATATTCACTTCTTATTTATTTTTCATTCTACAGTAAGAAATGTGAGTATACTACAGATTTAATGTTGATTTTTGGATCATGTTACATTCTTATTTCAGAAATCAACTGCAGGGATTAATACCAGATAATTAGAAGTGATACTTAGCTCTTTGAAGGATTTTGCATTTCTAGACAGCAAATCCCTTTAACTGGTGTCATTATTGACATTTTAGAGATGGAAAAGGTCAGACACAGAAAATGTGGAATAACCTGATGGAGGACTTCCAGAGACAGGAATTGAACACAGTGCCTGATTTCTTAAGACAAGGTTAAATCACTGAGATGCCAACAACAGCAGAAATTAGTTGTAGCATTGTTTAAAGAACCATGTGAAAGACAGGGAATAGCAGAAGACACCTCCTATTGACTCTTGTGAAGCCAGGATTTCACATGGGCATTGAGTGTGTCAGAAGATGTAGCCTGTTACACTGTACAAACCACACATGGCTGAAAGGTAACACTTTAGTTATGCTCCTCCAAGCAACTCTAATCCCAAAGACTCATTATTTGAAAATAATGTTGATACATAAGGCAAACAAATAATGATGACTGGAGGATTAACGAGCTCGAGACAAAGAAGTAAGGCAAAAATGAGAAAATAAATATGGGATTTGAGAGTTTTTGGTATTTTCAACAAATATGAAGTTTTCAAAAAAAAGAGAAATTATGACACATTTTCAGATAGAAATTTGGTATTATAATATGTCACAGGTTTTGACAACCTGAGTTTTGACTAGTTTACAAGACAGTTTTTGTCTATGCTTTTTTTCTTCATGGTTTCAATCACCATATGGTCTAGCTAAATGCAAATGCTCCATGTCAAAGAGTGAGAAAAGATACTTGAGCTTTATACCCAAGTCTTTATACTCAGCTCTTAAAGAGCACAGTGGAGTACATTTCACTATAAATATTGATCAAGACCTACTTTTACAAAGGTGTTTGTGCCAGACAGTGCTGCCTTAAAAATGATGAAATACTCCAGAAGCAAACTCACAGAAGACCAGCAACTAAATAAGGCAGCTGGACCAAACTTTCAGTAAATGACAGAAAAGAGAGTATAAGATACATGTTTAGAATGTTCTGCTTTGTCCTTTTCATACAGTATGAGGCCAGGGTGATGGAACACCAAGTTTTTTGGTCTGACCTGTTGGATATCCCTGGCCACTAAATTTTACCTGTGGTAAGTCCAACTATTTTCTTGGGATACTGGGTATTTTCTGCAGAGACATCTTATTTATTAGGAGATTTTCAGAGAATAAAACACATCTTCCCTCCACAATTTGTGTTAATCCTTACTCACTCCCATCGGTAAGATTACTAATTTGACTTTGTCCACCTTCAGCTTTCAGAAATTGACTCTGTAATTCTTTTCCACTACAAGATTAAAGGGCCTTTTAGCACCCGGTATTTTCCCCTGTGAAGGTATGTACGTGCTGTTATGAAGTTGCATCTCCTTTTGTAGTGTGGCAATGGTCAGACTACCATTTATACAACCCTTAAATCAGCTTTGTGGCTCATCACTTCATTCAGATGAATGAAGTTTTTCAGATGCAGTGCCCGCGGTGTAGTCAGCATCCCTCGGGGCAGCCCGGATGGAACAAACTCCCTTCTCATACTTCGCCAAGATGCTGGGCACCACTGGAAGTGTGTGCTTTACTCACATCGCTTGAGCGCTTGTCTTTTTGTAATGCAAGCCAAACCGAATGATTTACCAAGTCCTACTTGGCACGAACGGGGCGACAACTAAAGCGTTTTCGCTCCTGAGCGGGCTGGCAGCGGCGCAAAAAGCGGCCGTGCCCGGCGGGTGGGCGTCGGTGAGGGGGCAAACGGGGACAGCTCGGTGTCTGGGGCCGGGCTGGGCGGCGGCAGAAGCGGGAGAGAGGCGGGACGGGAGGGAGCGGGTGCGGTGCGGGTGCGGTTGTGGGTGTGGGTGCGGGTTCGGGTGTCGGTGCGGTTG
>WBMV01003163.1:779321-854053 GCA_013396655.1 Campylorhamphus procurvoides | reverse complement strand
CCTTCCCCCATGCCCCCTCGCCTTCCCCCGTGCTCCCTTCCCCCATCCCCCCCGCCAGCTCGGGGGGCTCTTTTTGGGAGGAGGGGGCGAGCTGGGGGCTCCTCGCCCCGGCTGGGTGGGGCGGTGACGGCCAAAGTTCCTTGCCGGGTCCCTGCGTGTCCGCGGGGTCGCGGTGAGAGGGGGAAACTTTCGGTGGCCTTTGGGCTTGAATTGGGGGCTTGAGACGGACGGAGGAGGGTGTGATTCCTCTTGGCGTGTGAGATTGAGGCGAGGGCTTGGGGAGGGAAGGGAGGTCCCCGAAGGCGCGAAGTTGGGGGTGGTTATTTCACCGTGTGCCTTTATTCACCTGTATTTTGAATTAAAGAGAAGCCCCCTCACCCCCGTGTTTTGTATCGCCGTGGATTCATTGGAAAGTGGGTTACTTTGGGAAGCAGAATAAGGGGCTGCGCCTGCACGGAGAGCAGTCCCTGCTGCTGGGCGGGGGTCGGGCCGTCCGTGCCCCCTTTCTGAGGCTCAGAGACCATCTCAGCAGTCGTGCGGGGTACCAGAGCAGGCTCTGAAGTCTGAGAGTGAAGCCAAGTGTTTGTTATTCCAAAAGGCAGGCACGGTGTCTTCTGTGCTGCCATAAAAATTGAAGATTAGAAGTAACTTGCACTCTTAATAGTCAGCATAAGTATAGTTCACTTGGAACGAATGCTTGTGGGCTGCTCAGAGCACACTGATGCTGTGCCAGAAAAGTAAATAGCATGCAGTGTGAGGATTTTAAGGCATTGCACAACCGTGTGTTAAAATACACTTGAGGGTGGTGAATTTCCCCTCAGCCTGGAGATCACCACAGCTGGAGCTGCGCGGGCTCAGAGGGTGGGGAGGGCTGGTATGTCGGATGGGGATGCTTTGACATGTGGTAGCCAAACCTCTCCGGTAAAGAATTTGCATCCTCTGACTTCTGTAGTTGTATGAGTTATGTTTGCTCCTGTTTGATAACCGAACAGATATTTATAGGAAAACTGCTCCGTGACTTTTTTGTGCACAATGTTATTTTCTGCCTCCCTCAGGGTACACCGAGTACACAAAGTCAGCAGGACTGGACGGGCCACTGCTTTGAGCTGATGAAACAGTTTGCAGGGTGTGAGGTGCTGTGTTTTGGGAACAACCTCATAAGCTGAAAGTTTTGCTACGCTGTGTACTAAAAAGTTTCCTTAGTCAAAAAAAGAACAAAGCCAACAAAACAAACCAACCCCTTGCAACAGCGTACCAAGTTTCTAGCTTTTTTCCTCGGAAACCTATAGGATGTGAGGGTGTAAACTAAGTTTATCACCAAATCTGATAGTTAGTTATGCGTGCTTTTGCTATTAACTATAGAGAAATGAAAATGTGCATACTTTCAGGTTTGCATGCAAGTTTGTCTTCCCACCTCCTTCCTTCCTTTTTTCTTAGTCCCCTTTTTTTTCTCTTGATGTTTCTTGTGTTTTTTTTTAATACGGTCTGAATGCAGTTTTGGCACTTTGAAATGCTGAGAACCCAACAGACTACCAAAATAGTCAGCAAGTGAAATGAAGCTTACAAAACATATTACAGCTACTTTATACAGTAGAAGTGCAGTTATTATAGCAACTCTGTCACACTCTTCTGATGAGATGGATGCATTTGGCATCTCAGGAAGCCACCCCATGGCTCTCCAGATAAAACTGATCCTGTGGTGCTAGGCTCTTCCTTGTGCTGTAGTGGGTATGGAGCTCCTGAAATGGCATGACTTCCATGAGAATTTTTGTAGGATGTTAGGACACATAGGCTGAGAGTTAACTTCTGCTAAATCTCCATCTGTGGTTCATTAACCTGAATCGGTTAATTGGACTTAAACTGTCGGCAAAGGTAAGATAACTTTGTTTAATTCAAGTTATTGGCAGACGTTCAAGCCTCTGAATCGGAGCTGTGCTAAAGTTACCTTGTCTTTATTGTTTTGTTTTTTTTTAAACTCAAGTTAATTACCTTGGACAATGTAACCTGACTTTTGAATGTATCTTTATCTGGGAGTGTCACTTACATTCTTTGTATCTGGGTGCATTGATGCTTTTTCTAGTCATGTTCTGCAGAGCGTCACAACTTTGGCATCAGCAGGACTTTCAGCATGTGGTGACTAAGGGAAGTTGTGTGGGATTCATTTCCCCTTTTTTAAGATTACTTACTTTGTTTTCTGCAGAAACAGCTATAGTTTTGTAGAAATAAGGAAAATTCACTGTCTTTCTTTCTCTTCCAACAGCTCTAGGGTGTATTGAGTTGGTTTCTGTCACTACTTTTTTTTTCCCTTTAATTTGATGATTCCTTGACATTTAACCACATTTGAAATTAGCGTTATATAGATTTTCTTGTAAATATAATTAGCATCAGAACATTATGGCGACTTTAGCAGCCTCAGTTAGATCTGATCCAGATCTCACTGAAGCTAATGTGAATCTTTTAATTAGCTTCAGTGCAACTTGGATCAGAGCTGAAAATGTGGTAGGTGAAGAGGTGAATGTGACGTATCTTAACAGTCTATGTTTATGTTTTCCATATTTTTTTTTTCAATTTCAGGATATGGGGTCTGTCCTTTTTGGAGTGTTCTCTACATTCTGGAAACAATGAAAAAAAGAGGGGGAGCTGCTGCCTCTATTGGTTCTAATGTAAATTTGGGGTTTTGGTAATGCTTTCAAATTGTCCATCTTACCTAGCAGTGGTTTGCTGTCACTGCAAATGGAAGTCAGGAATGTTTACCATCTTCCCTCTGTTGCTAGCATTGTTTACTCAGTCTAATTACTGTAAGAAGTCAAAACAATTATGTCAGATATTCTTAAAAGAAGCTCTCAGTAGACATTCTGAAAACACCATCTCCCACTCCATCAATATTGCTAGCCTGCACATAGTCTCCAGGTTTCAGTTTTCTTGTCACCCCAAATAATGTATTTAATGGAAATGTCTGGTGGTGTGAAAATCCTGATCTTTCTACTTGTCATCATGCGTTTCAGTTTAATTAGCACTGGCTTACAGTTTTCCCTGAGAAACCCATTTGCTTTTATAAGTTCTGTGAAACAATTTATTTTGCAATGTTGACTTTAGTATATGAGTCTCTTCTGAAAAAGTTATTCAGTAATAATGGGGTTGGGATTTCTACATTTATATGTGAGTTAACATCTCTTAAATGTGCTGTATTTCCATAGAAAACTTTTATGTGATTTCCCCTTTTGCAGAGCAGATGGAGGATGAGACTCTGGCTGGGTCTTTCCTTTAGTTATGCAACAAGGTTATTGGTAATAAAGGATCTAGAAGCTTAATTAAACTCTCAGTGACACCTCTGCAGGCTCTTTTATTTTCACTGGGTTTGCTCAGTTGCAACTGATTAGTCATCAAGTTGAGATTTAGGAAGCAACGCAAATAAAATCTCCCACAAGAAGAAACACAACCCTGCTCCTTTGACCGAGGCATTGTTGGCTAACAGGACTAGAAAGCAGCTAAAAGCTTACTTGGTGAAGAAACATGAATAATTAATTTGAAATATGTGGGACTTTAACGGGCAAGAGCATCAACGTGAAAGTGAAACTCCTTATACACTGATCCTTGAGAAACACACTGAGGGCTTTGCCAGATGGATTCTGGCAAATACTGCAGTTGTGTAAGATGTTTTTGTTTCCCTCTGTCAGTTCTGTCCCTCCCCTGAATGATTCTAGAGGGATGGTCCTGGACTGCAGAGCTGACTTCTCTGGTTACTGGGGCAGACCCTAAAGCAGTCAAACTGCAGAAAGCAGCCATGGCTGCTCCCAATAAAATACACAGCCTGTCATCTTTGAAAGAAATTAAATAAATGAGCAGTTTCATAATATTCTTTTTTTGGTTTTATGCAACTTAAACTGAGCCTCACACCTCCAAAGGCACTGATTCATTTCACGTGCAGTCTTACATTTCACATAGTCTTTACAGATTATGCATCTGTGTACTTCTCTGTGAGGCTTTCTTTATGCTTCCTTTTTAATTTGCTACCCTTAAAATGTCAGAAAGAAGATAATGAAAGTGGGGTTCTGCTGAAAAAAAAAGTAAAAATTATGGCACTTGTGAGTCATTATCAGACTCCATGAAATCTTTACCTTCATCTGCTGCTCTGGGGGTGATTCAGCTCAGTTTAACACTAACACATGGCAGTAACCATCTGTGTTTGCTGTAAATATTTTATTTTTTAATTACAAATGGCTTGCTTTAGAAAATCTGAAACTGTACAGTGGAGTGGTTGTTGGGGAGAAGGAGGTAAGCACCTGGGAAGGTAATTTTTGTCCAACCACTGTTGCCAAGTTGGAAAGGGGAGTGTAACGCAGAGAGCAAACCAGACTTCCCTGCAGCGGCCTGAACCCTGCTGATCCATTCTGTGGGGAGCTGGACATGGGAGGGCCAGCACAGCCTGAATATTCAGTGAGGAAGGGGGAAAAGAAAAAAAGGCAAAAAACCCCTCCAAGTTTATCTTCTTTGAGGAGAAAGAAGAAGTGTCTGCTAAATGTCACTTATCCATTGTGACTCTCATGCAGTAAATATGGCCATGTGTTATGGCAGGCTGGGCCTCCCACATCATTTTTGCTGTGGGATGGCACCCACATTGGCACTGCGGGCAGAGGCACCATCCATCCTCAGAATGGAAAAATCCAGAGCTCACCCAGCCACAGTGAGGGTTCCATTGTGGGCATCCCTCAGGATCCACCCCTCTGCTGAAGTCTAGCCAGCTGCAACCTTTTCCCATCAGACTCTCATTCTAGATAGTCCTTCCCATCTTAGGTACTTCTTTGACACATCTCTCTGACTTTAGCTGCTCTGGTGCTCTTTGTCCTCTAGGATCTCCCATAAACTCAAAGGCCTATATGGCCATACAAATGGTGGGAGATAAACGGGCAAGGAGAAGGGATTAGACTCACTTCTTTCTTCCTAAAGCAAAAGACTGGGAAAGAATAAGAATGGGCATTTATGGGACTGAGAGATTTGGAGATCTCTTGTTTCAGTTTACATGACACAACTTATGTTTATTCTTAAAATAGAAAGCAGGTGTGTTGAAGATGAGGCATATGATGCCAAATTTTGAAGTCATCTTGCCTGCCCTTATGAGGACAGGGAGTGGGTACAAAGGTGTGAGTCTCCCGTGCTCTCGAACTCTGGGTGTAGCCACTGAGGACATTTTCTTTCCTTGCAGTTGACACTTTGGTAACTCACCTAATGGGACCAGACATATTTGGCTGGGAGAAAGTTTAATCCTTTTGGTGACATGTAGGACAGAAGGAACCCAACTTGACACACAGCTGAGTTTGCAGGGCTGACAGTTAAAGGAGAAATAGTATTGCATGCGAATTTAAGCATGCTTGATGTGTAATTGTGTAAGATAATGAACTTGTAACCCATCATACTGACTTTGTATGATCTTTTAGGGTTAAAACTGTTTATTTATGAGATAGAGTATTCTGATTTTTTTTTGTACATGAGCAGAAATTAATTTTTCTTTGGTGAACTTAGAATCCCATCTAAACTGCTGAGTGATTTTAGTTTTCTAAAATTGGGTTAGACTGGGTCATCGATTGATCTCCACTACACTAGTTCAAATTGGACATGGATGTTCTGGCATGTGTATGGCTGGAAATGCCCATTAGGGTAGCAGAAAAAATGTTAGAGAAATTGAAGTGATAACTGATTTCTCCCCACCTTTTTTTTTTTTTTGCATTGTGATGGTATGAAAACTATTTTTGAAAGGTTCCAGATGATAAATGGTATTCTTAATATTGAACATGGTTTTGTTTTCCTTCTGCTCCAATAGCTAGTGCAGATGACAATTCATGTAAATACTATGATTTTTTTTAAAATATAATTGAATAAAATACTCTTTGGTCATCTAAAAATACTTACACTGTGCCCCTTTTATTTGGTTTTGTAAACCATGGTTATAATACTATATGTTTTACAATAATATTTTATTGCATAGTATATTTTATAACTGCCTTACCATTAAATGTATTCTGAACACATAAGGTTTGTTCAATGTATTTGTTCAATGTATTAAAATATGTACTTCTATGAGGCTGGGTGCTTAAAATCTAATATTATTCAGGTTACAAAGTTAAGCCTTTATGACTATTGATTAGCACAGCTATCCCCACACCCCATGCTCCTGTACATTAAGATATACACATTAATTGCATTATCAGATGCTGCTTTTTTATCCCCAGGGACTCTGGCTCCATCAGTGTATGTGATGGGCAAGCGTACCTAATGAGCATCTACTTACTGTTTACCCTGGCTCTTTGTGCCTCCCACTGTGTGTTTTTTGAACCCTACTGTTAATAGAGGCTTATTAACTTGAGGGTTTTTCTGTCATGGTTATTGCTACAGCAACAGACATGGATTAGTCTATCTGTGACACCTGTGAAGAGACGGCAGGTACTGCATTCAGTGGCAATCAAAGTGCAAAAAATAAAGTCTAAAGTACTTTAATCTGGGCACAGAAAGCAATTTGAGATGCTGAGGTCTTGAATTTTGGGACGACTTAGCGTTATCTTTGTGTTGTGTTGTATTACCTTAAATACAGTACTTCTTTCAGTGCATGTCCTTGCAGCTGTGAGCACTGAGCAGGTTTGTGGATCAGGTCTCAGAATGTTGTTTTGTCTATCAGGCTGTAATCCTTTCTTAGAAGTCTAGATTAAGTCAATTGCTTTGAAACTCAATGGGATTGGTTGAAAAAAAATCATTTCTTCAGGGCTGCACTGCCTTAAGCAGAGAAACTATTCTTCCTATTTTTTTTACATACTTTTCAGCTCTTCTAGTTACATATAATATTTTTACAACACAGTCCTTAATCTAGTTTACCAGTAAAAGAGGATCCACTGTATCCTGAAGTAGACATAGGAAAAACTGTATCCACTTCTAAACTGTCTTGTATGCAAGCAGGAAGTGAATTCCAAAAGTAGAATGCTTTGGGTTGGAAGGGACCTACAGATCATCTAGTTCCAACCCCTCTGCTGTAGACAGGGACCTTACACTACACCAGGTTGTTCAGACCTCCATCTAACCTTCCTTAAACATTGCCAGTGATGGGGCACTCACAGCTTCTCTGAACAACCTGTACTCTTACAATAAAATTTTCTTCCTCGTACATAATCTGAGTTCTTTTTCGGTTTAAAGCCATTCCCCCCTCATCCTGTCCCTCCATGCCCTTGTGAAAAGTCTGTCTTCAGCTTTCTTCTAGGACCTTTAGGTACTGGAAAGCTTCTCCAAGCTAACCCCAGAACTGCCTTCTCCTCCAGGCTGAAGAATCCCAACTCTCTCAACCTGTCTTCACAGGAGAGGTGCTCCAGCCTTTTGATGATGTTCTTGGCCCTCCTCTGGACTCTCCAACAGGTCCACATCCTTTGTATGTTGAGGGCCCCAGAGCTGGACACAGCACTCCAGGTTGGGTCTCATGACAGTGAAGTGGGGGAGAATTGCTTCCTTTGGCCTGTTATACACACCTCTTTTGATGCAACGCAGTATATAGTTGATAACTTTAATTTTCCTCTGTCTTGCTGATGAGCTTGCTAATGTTCCCTTGGTGTAGTCACCTATTCATGTAGCTTTTCCTATTCTTTGAAAAAATATAAGTCAAAGTGAGCTAATATGGCAAGCGATAACAAAAGCAGATAGATGTTCTTTATGGATACTGAAAAGGAGCAGACCATGCAAGGATAGTTCTATTGTTGACCTTCAAGCCAATCCCTTTGTCTAACTTTGGCATTTTACCTGACACCTCGATCGACTCTTATTCTCACCCTCACATTTTACTGCTTCCCTATTACAGTCTCCATCTGCTTCCACTGTGGCAGTAAAGTTCAGGGAAATTGCTATCAGCCAGTATCAAAGTTCATAGGAACTGCTGTCAGATATTGCCTGACTATGGCACTCTTTGCCTCACTCCTGCAGTCTGTCCCAGTCTCTCTTAAAACTTTTCTCTTACCCTCCCAGTCCTGTTCTTCACTAGATTTCCTTTTTCAGTTTCAATTTCTTATGTCTGAGCTGTGTGAGCCTTTGGACCTTGCTGAGGCTGAAACTAGCAGCCACTGTCCTGCTACCTTTGACACTGTCTTGATCCAGTCCTTTCTGATATTTTTTCCACTCAGGATTTTATCTGGTCAAAACTGATACTGTGTGTCTGCCTGTCGTTATTGCTGAAATAACCACCAGCTCTGACTCAAACAAAGCCTTGCCCTAAGGTGCTGTAAAACATGGCAGGGAGACAAGGATGAGCAGCAGGGAAGGAGAAGGTGCTACAGCTACAGCTCCTCCGAGGAAAATTCACCAGTGGTGTTTCCAACACTAGGGCTGTAGACAATACCCATGTAAAATTCACTTGCTGTAAAGGAATGCCCGTGATCATGTTTTGTTTCCGTGTATCTAATTTAGTGACTTGAGGCTTGCCATAGTACGGCTTCAGTCTTTGGCACTGACAATGTGCACTAGCCGTGAAAGTTGCAACTTTTAATAATTTACAGGAAGGAGAGGAGATCAAGATGGGATATTTCTAGAAGACTCAGGTTGCATCCCAGGGCCGACTGCTGGTGCACAGTGGTGACCTGTATGAGCTACATACTGGGCTGCTCTGGGTTCCATGCCAGAGGAATTCTTCACACTCAAGTACTTGAAGACACTTGTTAATATGGTGACATGAATTAAATGTTTTCAGTTCCAAGTAAATTTATTATTTTTTACTTTTCTTTCCTTTTTTTTTTTCCTTTTGCCTATGATTTTTGCTTCACATGCCCTCAGAAGGAACTGCAGGAGCTTAAGGAAAAAACAGTCATTTGTGCTGCTGTTCTTTCCCTTCCCATTTGAAATGGTGTTTTGTTTATCTTATATTGAGATCAATATATCAAACCAACTCCCATATACACGCTTTCTGTCATGTGCAACTTTAGTTGTGTGAAGAATGCTGCTAATGTTTTGGGGCATTTTCACGGTTGCCTTTGTAAGTGGAAGCCTTCTAAAAAAGTTACAGGTCTTAAATAACATCATCTTATTCACAGAAAGCAATGCCATAGATCCTATTTCAATGCTGCCTTCTGTTTTAAATTGTGTTGTAAAACTCCTTCTAAAAATTTAATTCCACTTCAACCTGTGACTTGATAGCAGAATTAGCTGCTGGGTAAACCATTCAGTTAATTACTGAAACTGTGGTCTCAAGCAGGAGAGCCAAGAAGAGTGCAAGACCAGTGTCAATATTTTAATTAATGAACAAGAACTTATAGACTGGTCAAAGGAAAGGATAAGTTTTGAAAGAGAAATGGCAGCAATACATTTTTAATTGCAATATATGACCTCTGGCAAACCCTGTTATCCTTCAATTCACAGAATCACAGAATATTCTGAGTTGGAAGGGATCCACATGGATCATCAAGTCCAACTCTTAAGTGAATGGTCCATACAGGGATCAAACCCTCAACCTTGGCATTATTAGCATCATGCTCTAAATAACTAAACTTATTGGATTCATTAAGATATTGATTGGTTGACACTGTATACACAACTTCAGAGCTTCAGTCTTCAGAATTCAGTCTGCTTTACTCAATGTCCAGAGAATGATCCAAAACACTTCAAGGAAAAGTCTTTAGAGGGATTTTTGTGGTTTCTCCTCATGCTTTCCCATGCTCCCCCCACCCCCACAGTGGGATGGACTGTGACTATCACAAATGATTGTAAATTTTAAAAATTAACCACAGACGCTGTGCTCCTTTCAGAAGAACACATTTTCTCTCCAGGGAGCCCTGTGCTACGGTCATAGATGCTAAATTTCTTGTTCCTGTTACCTGTTAGAGACCCCAAATCCCAGTTTGTCCCATCCTCCATGCTTCTCTATGGATTTGGTGTGATCTCTTGCCTTGCAAGAACATCATGTGTTCATCATATGAAGCTCTGTATCAGCTTGTTAGTTCCAGTTTTCTTTTTCTGTGCCCATGTGCACAGTTTAGGTGGGATGCAGGGTGTCCTTGACCAGCTGTATTGCCTTGCCCCTGCCTTTCCACACCAGCAGGTCTCAGCATCCTCCTCGGCCATGCTGCACAACTGAGACTTGGTAATGCACCAGCATCTCCAGATAGATATGTATACAGATAAAAATAGACACACTCATGCGTGCATCAATCCACCTTAACATTTCTGAGAAATATTTTGATTTATGATCATTAGCTCTCAGTTGGACAGTAAAAGGGAAAAACACACTTTATTCTATGAGGTATAATTTGCCAGTACTTGAACTCATTGAAGTGTGTTTCTGATACCACCTCCTTCTTCCTCCTTCTCCCACTTGTATATAAATATTGAAACAAGATTTCGAAGCAATATGAATTGTAGCTAAAGGATTGGGGTATGTGTGTGACCTTTGAAAGCTTTCTAGAAATGTTTGTTACTGCTTTAAGTGTGTGCACTTTCCTGACAGATTGAGGCTTGCTTCATGTGTATGAGTCAAATATAGCATAACTGAGAAATAACACAAATTATGACTGAAATAGTTGTAACAGACAATTGAAGTGAATTTTTAATTTTAGGTTATATATGGTCATTGTGACCACACCTTTGACAAAATTTGACACTTCCCCTTTCCTTTGAAAATATCAGAAGATTCATTTATGTATTTATTTAAGCATTCATGTCTTTTTTCTTCTTAGAAATATATGCAACAATATTCTTACTCCTAAAATTGTTATATATTAACTTATGGTTTTTGTCAAACTGTTTTCGACTAGGAATCAAGCCAGTTTAAAAAGCACAAAAACACATTCCTGCATTATTCTTAATAATGGCATAAGGCTGTTCTTATTCCATTAGATGTAGAATTAAAAAACCCAACAACTGGCTTCTGTTTCAAGCTTAGCTAGTTTTTTGAAGAAAGGAAACATAATTGATGCTTGGGTAATTGAAACAATAAACAGTTCAGCCAAGCACTTAAAATAAGTGGTTAATAGAAAGGTATGGTAATAGCAGCATAGCTGGGAGAAACATAAGCTGTGGGAAAAGCCATTATTGGCACATCATTGTTTTTATGTTGTACCAAGATCATAAGCAGTAAAAATGTCAAGTACTATTTCCATAAGCAAGATAATGCTTTGATGACAGTGGGTAAGCAAGAACTGGAAATGTTGATTAAATTCAGAGCTTCAACATTTCCTGGTAACGTATTCTGGAGTTGATTTAGATTTCAGAGAACTATTATTATGGCTGATTTTTTTTTTCTTTCTCCATTCACAGTAAGCTTTATTCTGGGTGGAACGTAAATATGGACTTGTTGAAGAATCACTAGTGCACATGTAGTCATCTTTTGATAACAAGAGATCATCCTTAAAAAGCAGAATGAAGACAGAAATAACTTATACAACCACCAAGCATTAGTCACACATAGCTCTTATATAATGCTTACGTCTTCAATCAGCATGCTGGCAGCTGGGCTTCTTTGTAATATTTGTTTGGAGAAGAAGCATCTCTCTCATTTGTCAGAGGAAGAAAATGAAGCCAAGAGTTAAGGGACATGCCTGGGGCACACAGTGTTTAGCTGGTGAGAGCATTACAACTAAAAAGTGTCCTTCATTGTACATCAAGCAGAGCCAACAGCAGAGTGGAGTTCTGTAGTGATGTCTCCTCATGTACTTTTTCCACTCAAGCCCTGGCCTTTAGGACATGATATTTTTTTGGGCAGAGCAAGTGAATGCTCTGCTGCAGCACGTGTTGCAGTTTTCCCTCTTTCCTCTTCATCTTATTATGCCTTGATGAAAAGGACAAGTAAAAACACACAGCTTGAAATGGCTTTTCTACAGTTGGAAACCAAAATGTAGTAAGTTTAAGCCTAGCACCAAGAGGAACATTCGTCCGTGCAGATTTTCCTTTGAGGATTTGCCCACTGCACCATGACTATGCAGTCATGATAATGTATTACAATGGATGGGATCCTCTGGGAGATAAGCTATTTATGCACAGGAGTTTCCCTGTAATGGTTCAGGAAACATTCTGGCTGCTTTCTTTAGTCTTGGTCCTGTTAGTTTATATATATTGGATGGTTGTTGCCAATTAAAGTGCCAGGCTATTAAATGGAATTGGAAGCACTCTGTAATCTCATTCTGAAAGTTTATTTCTTGAGGCTGAAAATAAATGCATTGTAATCAGGTTTTAATCCTAACAAGTACAAGAGATCAGAGTACTTTTAGGGGACATTTTTATTTGCAGTTTAGTGTTGTGTTGATAGACAGGGAATTAAGTTATAGCTTGGTTTGTCCATAACCATACGTTATTTTTTCAGTTCTTCTTTTCCACAATTGCATGTAACAAATGGTGCCATTTTCTTTGGCTAATTTTCTAAGATGAAATATCAGATGGAAAATTGTTAATGTCCCTAGAAAATACTCAGAACCTTGTGTGTTTTTACATAATTTTTAGAATAAAAAAGTCAAACCAAAATACTGGAAAACCAGCACTCCAATTATCAAACAAAACTAAGATGGCCTTTTCTTAAGACAAAAGATTATATTACACTACTATTAGATGATCTATAAAATTGCTGTAAAAATTACAGCAGAATTAATGTTTTTTAAAAAGAATTCCAATCATTTAATTTGTAATACAAGGTCCAGGGAAAGTGAAGAGGGTATAATCATATATAAGAATGTAAGGTTACACGTACAGCACCATCTGGTAGCAATTTTAAAACACAAGTAATCAGTTTATTTTACTTCATGCAATATAATTGTGGAACTTGTTGCCATGGGGTTTGCAGAGGCCAAAATTGTAATTTGGTTCAGAAAGGAATTGAATGAGTTCATGGTAGATGTAGTCAAAGGAGAACGCTAAGCAAACTGGATATAATCCTAGCATTTTTTGAGGACTTCTGAAAGATCTGAGGATTTAGAAGAAAAACCTGTTTGTTTTCAATGTTATTATTATTTTAATGACATTTTTGTCACAAAATTAATTTATATTTTCTCATAAACTTGGCAATGTTTGTAATTTCATGTATGTGGAGACAATCCTTAGTGGCAGTCAAAGTTGTTTATAGTCTGGAAGGTCACCTACCCTTACTCTCTGAGGTCACATAAACTGACATGTAGAAAACTGTTGCTTACAAAGGTCTGATGATGCAAAATAATTAATATGCCTGTTCTGTGTTTGCCTTAGGACGCCGAGGCCTGTTGGACCATTCGCCACACAACGCAAGCTCGAAAGGAAAAGAGAGGAAACTACATGGGACTTGTCCTCCTGTTGGTCGTGGGAACTACGGAAAGCCATGTTTGAGTGAAAGCAGCCACAGGTCCTCATTTTTCAGTCCCCGCAAGGGTTTTCACACGATACATTCAGAGCACAGTCCTGTGAAGCCAAGGATAATTACAGTGGTGAAACCTGGGGGGCGCACACTCAGAAGGATAACTTTGCTTCTCAACAGGAGGTCAGTCCAGACCTTTGAACAGTTGTTGGCTGACATTTCTGAAGCTCTGGGCTTTCCTCGTTGGAAGAATGACCGTGTGAGGAAACTTTACAATCTGAGAGGCAGAGAAATCCGAAGCGTTTCTGACTTCTTCAGGGAAGGTGATGCATTCATTGCTATGGGGAGGGAGCCCCTCACTTTGAAGGACCTGGAAGTGGTATTACAAGAACTGTATCCTGAAAATCCTTATGCTGCCAGTGCTGCCATCCAGCAGAATGAGGAGCAGTCCCAAAAACTGAAGAGCAGGCTGTATGACAAGGCTTCGAAAGTAGAGAGTGGCCTTGATGAGACAGCAATTACCAAGAACTGCAGTGATGGTGTGTCACCCCAGCGGGTAGCTGGACATGAAGGAAAAAGTCAAGCCAAGACAAAGCAAGAAGAAAAAATGAGAACCAAAAAAAAGTGGACTAGAGAGAGCTGGGGTGGTGAGCATGGAGTGAAGCCTTCTAGGAACACCCGAGAAGGCGAGAGGTACCTTAACCACGAGAGGAGTTCTGAGGACGGCTTAGAGGAGAGTTCGGAGGAGGTGCTGAGGTGTGAGAAGTGTGAACAGGAAAGGCAGGCCAGAGAAAAGTTGCAAAGGGAAAGGCAGGCTGAGGCCTCCTTTGAAAGCAGAGACCCGAACACAGGCGCGAGTCAGAGGTACCATGTAGAAAGAAATACAAAAATCAGGAACTGCCGAAAATCTTCTGAAACTTGTCTGGAGGGTGAGGAAGTTGGCTGGAAAGATAGTGGCAGTAGGAGGATATGGAAGCCTCTACACAGGATTGTTAATGAAGGACTGGAGAAGCAAAAGAGGAGTGTTGAGAAGGAAAGGGATGTGGAGAAGCATGAAAACCATGGGAAGGAAGTGGTAAAAATCAGGAAAAATGCTGTAGAAGGGCTCCATCTATCTCATGAAGTGAAAGAAGATAATGGAACTAGCTGTGTAATGAACCAAAGTGGTTGGCTAAAGAAGGACACCCTGAGGGATGCTGAGAAACTATCTAAAACACACAGGGAGGTCAGGGAAGGACAAAGGGCTAAAGAGGAAGCTGCGAGAAGAGAGGGGAATGTCACACATAGAGAGAGTGACATGACTCGACGGGAAAAAACAGGGGAGCGCAGAGTGAATAAAGAGGAAAATAAGGCTCAGGGGCTGGAAAGCACGAGCCGCAGGTATGCCATTAAAAGCAGAACTGATGTGGAAAAACACTATGAGATTGGCAGAACTATTGGGGATGGGAACTTTGCAGTGGTGAAGGAATGTCGCCACTGTGATTCCAATCAGATCTACGCCATGAAAATTGTTGATAAATCCAAGCTGAAGGGGAAGGAGGACATGATGGAAAGTGAAATTCTGATCATTAGGAGTCTCTCTCATCCCAATATAGTAAGCCTAATTGAGGTGTATGAGACAGAAGCTGAGATCTACCTAATCCTAGAGTATGTCCCAGGAGGGGACTTATTTGATGCCATCATAGAAAGTGTGAAGTTCACAGAGCATGATGCTGCTGTCATGATCACTGACCTGTGTGAAGCACTCGTTTATATTCACAGCAAGAACATTGTCCACAGGGACCTCAAACCAGAGAATCTTTTGGTAAGTATTGTCAAACAATTGGATATGTACAGGAATTGAATTTACTTTCCTTTCAATTACGATTACTTGAATATTTTTAAGCAAACACTGTGCAGAGATCATGCAATGTGGCAGGACTGTTTGGAAAAATGGGTATAATTTTGAAGTGAAATTACAATTGTAGTTTCCTTTACATAGATCTGCTCTGCATTGTGGATAGTGATGCTTGCAGACAGAAATTCAGTTAAAAATTATCAGACTTTCAGGCGTAGCATTTGTATTTTTCTGAAATCAGGCCTGTTACTTAGCATCTGGCTTCTAGGTGTGCAAGGATGAATCAGAACACATCTTCCTTGCAGACCAAGATTTATTAAAACTGTTAATTTAGCTTTTTTGCTGGATTTTTGGCCATTGCAGTTGCATAATTTTCAGACTGCTGTGACAGTCCTCTACTGTAGTGATTTCTTTCTTGTGACAATTTATTTTCTTCGAAGCAGAAGCTTGATGCAATTGATTGAAATAATCTGACAGTAAAATGTGAATGTTTTGGTGAATACAGCATTAAAGTCAGCTCAAATAATAACTTCATGCTAAAGAGAAAAGTTCTTTTTTCCACCACATTTCTGAGGATACATTCTTTCTATCCAGCACTGAAGTCAACAGAGTTATGTGTGAGTATGCATAGAGATGTTTGTAGCATTGATGCTCCACAAGATACCCATTGTAGAACCATAACAGCAGACAACTCTCCCTTTCTAAGTGTGCATTAAATGATTGTATTACTGTTCCAAATTTCATGTTAAACTGATAAATAGCAAATATTTTTCAGTCTCTAACAAATCAGATTTGATCTGCTTTTGCAAAAGGCCACAGTTAGCCAGACAGAAAAGGTAATAGATTATTTAGTCCTGTGTGCCTTACAGTCCTTTTAAGAGAATTAACTTCTAGAGAAAATCAGAAATGTAACTTCTAGAACATGCAGAGGTTGAACAAGGCTGGGCTGGAACAGTTTGCTCCCAAATCTTTGAACTAAGCCATAGGATCTATACCAGGTCCGCCTATGTATTCTGTTTAGTCTGATGAAAATTCTTGTTATGTGGTCTGTCTGTAAATGAAAGGTGGTGAGTACAAGTGACTGGTCTGCAGGAAGAAGTGTAGGCCCTGCCTTTGTGTTTTGTTTACCATTAGAACAAGACTTAGAACTACAATGCTTTCCCCATAAGTTGATTTTCCATTATGAACCAGATTCTCCTTTCTCTTCTCTGAACACAAGGTAGTGCATGTGACACATGGGAGACCAGACAAATCACTTCCCTTTATAATACATAATTGTACAGTGATGTGTAAGCAAAGAGGGGCAAGATACAGGTCCATTCTGGCAGTCTCCACATTTAGTTCACAGAACTGCAAAACAGAGAATGCTGGGCAGTGGCAATGTTGTGTAGGACTGAAATAATCATGTTGTCCTTTCTGACAGTCAGAATATATTTTTCAAGGACAGACTGGATCCCAGCCTGTAGGTACTTTACCATACAAGAACAATGTTACCTAAACACTGTGGGAAAGAAAACTGTACCTGTTCCAGTTTCATCTTGCTACTAATTGACTGCGAACACCTGTATTAGATACCATGTGCATAAAGCATCCTTTTGAAAAGTGAGTTTATTCAACCATCCAGATGAATCTATAAGCTGTTGATAGTGTGGGATATGTCCCATACTATCTAATCAGCATCCCTCTAAATACAGGCCATTTGAGCAAGATTCAGGCTTTTCTCACTTCTGAATGTGCTACCTCTGTCATCTCAGAGTGGCTGGAGCAGTAGAAGCAGTGAAGTAGGAAGGACAGCTGCCACAAATCTTAACATCAGCTAGTGCTGAACAGCAGCAAACAGTATCGAAACAAATTTCATGGGTTTGTCTCTGTTGGTGGGTCAGGGGCTGGGGGCAGCCTTCTGGAGATGAAGTGTAGTGCTTCAAGTTTCAGCATCTTGCAGAGATGTCCTTCGTTGTGGGATACCTGCTGTTTCACTTCAGATTCCTACACTGAGAATGTTTAAGTCTGAATGGGTCCACCTAGACTTTGTACACAGAGGTCAAAAATAGTATGTGCTTTTAGGTTTTGATTTGTGTGTCCTACTTTGGGTATTCTTTTGGTCAGGTGAATCTTTTAATTTCTTTTTTTTATCTACTGGTTCTCCCTAAGCCTTTCAAGGAAATGGGAAATGGAAGAGAAAGGATCCTTGGTCTGTTTTACCAAGGAAATGCACATGTCTACTGTAAACCTGCTTTTTGTGAGAATTTAATGCTGTTCTTGGTGACTTTTGAACATACTGGATAATTTTTGTAAGAGTTGTCAGAGAAGCAACTCTCTGGCAAAAAAAAAAAAAAATTCCATAAGCTTCCCAAAAATAAGCAGCTGGAGAAAGAGGGGAAACTTTTACTGTCCCTACAGAAGAAAGGTTAGAAATACACTTTGATGTTTAGTAAATTGTCAAATTATTGTCCCAGGAGAGAGTTACAAACCTGGTTTAATTATTAGTTCCCTGCACTTTTGTTTCTCTTACGGGACTGTCCTCTAGTTACAAACCTCTGTACCACGCCACCATCATCCTTTCTGCTTTTTCCCCTCCCTCTTTCCCTGCTGTGTCTTCCCACAATGATCAGACTCTTTGCAGCATAGCTGTGAGGCAGAAGGGTGGTGACTTGCGCTACAGAAACAAAATCTGTTTGCCAGCTGGTGTGAAGACAGCTGCTAGGACTGCCTCCCATCTGCTAACAGAATCACCTCATCTGGGACTAGGTGTGCAGCAGGGAAACCTTTGCTACCAAAGATGGGTGGTGTGGTATGTTTGGTCCCACAAATGAAGCCAGTCACTTCTTTAATGCTACCTGGTGGAGCAGGATTTGCTGGCCAGGTTTTTAGATAGGGGACTGTTTAATTCTACAGCTGTTGGTGTTTCTTGACTTGTGAGTGAGAAACTAATGCCAAATTGTAGTGGTGTTTTTCTGGGTTATGACTGTAAAAGGCACAAAGGCACATCCTTTTAAGGGGAAGGGAGAGAACTGTATTTGTGATTATGTACTCATTTCCTTGTACACTTCCCTATCATACTAATCTGGTAATTGTTTAACACTCAGCTTCATAAATAAGTGTTATATCTTTCTCTGCCTTTGGGCTGCCTCACCCCCCTTGTTCTCAGTTTCTCAAGTTTTAACAAAAGTACGAGAACTGCAAGTATAGCCTTTCTGTCCTTTGACTTTGTGACAATATTTACATATACATATAAGACACTGTCAGTTTTCTGAGTGCACATGAGTTAAAGCCCTGTTTAACCTCTTACCTTCCAGTATGATAAACCTACCTAGGGAATTTTCTGTAAGATTTTTCATGGAGATTCTTTTAGGTAGCAGCAAGGGATGTCTGAAACTCGAGTGTGTAAGCAGTAATTTTTCTCAACTCAATTTCCAATATACAAAACATCCCATGAGCTAACTTGCTTTCATGATGTCCATAAGAAGAATCTGTGCTACCATATATGTGTGCATACGGAGAAATATTAATGCTGTAAATCATCATCATCACCAAAACCCTGATGGATTTCACAAAGTAGATATGAAATCAAACAAGAGCATTAAGTACTGGGAATCATCAACAGCTAGGAGAAAAGGAAAATACTACTTTTTTCCCCTTCTTTGAAGATGAATTGGGTTTTGTATTTTAATCTTCTAGTTGTATGGCTGGGATAGCTAGAAATCCTCAGATAATAATGTAACAATCTGCCATGTCATCTGTATTTGAGAAAGCAGTGAGCAATCCTACCTGCTTTTAGTCCAAGGCCACCAGATGTTGGCTTGTATTGCAGCTGAAGAACCTAAGTAGTTGTATAGCCTAAACTGGCTGTCTATAGAAAGTGTCCCGAATATTAGTTTTTCTCACTTCAGTTAAGTTTATAGGGAGACAACACTACTAAATTGACTTTTTTAACAATTCTTTGCAGTCTTGAGTGCAGAAAGTAATAGTTATCTTTTAGCTGTCACTGGGAAGGCTAGTATGTTCATTTAATATTACTATTTTTGCTTGGCCTCGCCACTTCATGGAAATGAAATCCAGAGGCTGGATTTCTCTTGAGCAGGTTGTGCATTTCTGTGATACCACTATGGGTAAGTAGTCTGGCTTCAGGAATGAATAAAAGGAACCTGAGAAGCCTTTCTTTCTACAGTGAAGGATATTTGCATGCTCAGGGTGATGCCTGGTGATGGAAAGGTAGACCAAAGACTATGAGGCTGGGGATGAAGAGAATGCTCTGAGCTGACTTTGGGTTGTTCTGAGCATAGCGCTACTGAGGCTGCTGAGGAGTTCTGGGCTGAGGTTTTTGGGCACACTGACAGCTTACATGCTGTCTTTGACATGATTGTCACTAAGCTGTGAAAATACAGCCACGGTGCTTGCTGTTCCTATGATTAAGTAAAATGATATCTCAGTGGTTTTGTCCGGGGAGAATAGATGATGCAGTGTTGCCACCTTGTGCTTTGATGGGAGATTAGGAGCCAGGCATTCTGAGAAAAGGGAAGGTACAACAGTACATTTTACAAAGCAAGAAATTTCCTGATTTCCTTCCTACAACCCTGCTGTTTTCTAAAAATGTATATAAACATTTCAGTATTATTTGTCTTAGTACAGTAGCACGCAGGATGGTTGAAATTTCATGTGACATAACTTTCTTATATATTTAAAAAAATGTATACAATAGGAGAATATATTCATGATCATATTTTCATAGTACATACAAAATTGAGCATTTCAGTTCTGAAATTTTGTAGCATCCTACCACTATTACCCACACTGTTAGAATATAAATTATGTGGACAGATGTTGTTATAGAAAGCAATAGATTGCCTTTGCAAATTTTTTTTTTCATTTTTGTCTCTTAGCATTCACAGTGCATTATGGCAAAAAATCATGTAGTTTCCTAATACAATAGAGAAAATGGCTATGGCATTTTAGCTTTTTCCTGCAGAAGTTTTGACTTTATTTTCAGTTTCATACAGAAAAATATTTTTTCTTGGAAAAGCGAGAAAAAAACCCAAAGTGTTTTGCTTAATCAAAACTAGAAGAGTGCTTACATCATGGAATCACAGAATGGTTAAGGTTGGAAGGGACCACCGGAGATCATCAAAACCCCCTACTCAAGCAGGTTTACTTAGAGCATGTTACTCAGGATTGTGTGCAGATGTGTTTTTAACTTCTCCAGAGAAGGATACTCCCCAACCTCTCCACATTCCAGTGCTCAGTCACCCTCACAATAAAGTTCTTCCACAACTTCAGATGGAACTTCCTGTGTTTCAGCTTCTGCCTGTTGTCTCTCCTATTGCTTGGCACCACCAAGCAGAGCCCGGCTTCATTCTCTTGACACCCTCCCTTCAGATACTTAAAGACATTGATGAAGGATTCTCTCAGTAGAGGCTGAACGGACCCAGCTCCCTCAGCCTTTCCTTGAAAGAGAGATTCTCCAGTCACTCAATCCACTTTGTTGCCCTTTGTTGGACTTGCTCCAGGAGCTCCATGTCCCTCTGGTACTGGGGATCCCAGAACTGGACACAGCACTCCAGATGCACTTCACTAGGTCTGAGCACAGTTGCAGGATCACCTCCCTTTGCCTGCTGACAATGCTCTTCCTAATGCATCCCAGGGTACCATTGGCCTTCTTGGCCACAAGGGCACACTGCTGGCTCATGGACAGCTTGTTGTCCACCAGGACTTCCAGGTCCTTCTCAGCAGAGCCTCTTTCTATCAGGTCAACACCCAGCCTGTACTGGTGCAGGGGGTTATTATTCCCCAGGTGCAGGACTCTGCATTTGCCTTTGTTGAATTTCAAAATGTTCTACCCTGCCTGTCCCTCAAGTCCGCTGAGATCCTTCTGAATGGGTGCACAGGATTCTGAGGCATCAGTCACTCCCTCCAGTTTTGTACGGTGCATTTTTATAAAGAAGATAAAAAGGGATTAGTAGGCTATATTGTATTATTTTGTAACCTAATACTTTTATTCTTAAAAAATGGGAAAAAAGAAAAAAACCCCAAACCTTTTGCTTAATCAGAGTTGGATCACTTCTTACAGTTTCTATAAAGACGATAAATGGATTAGTCAGCTGTAATGCACAAGAACAGTTTTTGTCCCATCTGTTCCCTTGGTTATTTTATAATAGAGACAGTCTTGAATTTTAAGGTTTCTTAAGCAGTGTCTGCTGGCAAAGTATGAGGTGTTAAAGCATGAGTATACCTGTCTCATTATATTCCAGTTTATCCATTCAAAACTGAAGTCCAGGTTTCCTTTGCTTTTCTGTAGACTTTTAGCTGCTGATCTGTTTCCCATAGTTCCAGGGAGAAGCAATTTTTCATTTAAAGGAAATTAATGGAATTTTTTACCTCTCAAAGGATGTTTGAATATTAGTCACTAGTATGAGGCATACCAATGTATTTAATTATACCCCTACATTGTTTATGACTGGGGCTTTGAATATAGAATGATGGAATAGTTTGGGTTGGAAGGGACCTTTAAAGGTCATCTAGTCCAACCCCCCTGCAATGAGCAGTGGCGTCTTCAACTAGATCAGGTTGCTCAGAGCCCTGTCCAACCTGACTTTCAATGTTCCTCTGATGAAGCATCTACCACCTCTCTGGGCATCCTGTGACAGTGTTTTACCACCCTCATCATAAAACATTTCTTCCTAATATCTAGTCTTAATCTGCCCTCCTTCAGTTTAAAGCTATTGCCCCTAGTCCTATTGCTGCAGGCCCTACTAACAAGCCAGTCCCTGTCTTACTTATAAACCCCCTTTAAGTATTGAAAGGCCATGGTAAGGTCTGCCTGGAACCTTCTCTTCTTTAGACTGAACAACTGCAACTCTCAGCCTTTCCTCACAGGAAAAGTGCTCCAACCCTCTTTGGTGCCCCTCCTGGACTCACTTCAACAGGTCCATGTCTTTCTTTTGTGGAACCCTGCAGTTGTCCTTATTGAATCTCATGGGGTTCCCACAGGCCCACTTCTTGAGCTTGTCTGGGTCCCTCTGGATGGCATCCTGTCCTTCAGAGCTGTCAAACTCATCACTCAGCTTGGTGTTGTCTGCCAGCTTGCTGAGGGTGTGCTTGATCCCACTGTCTATGTCATCAACGTATTTTATTTCTTAAAATAATATTTCATTAGCTGCGTTACAAATTAATGCTAAAGACCCGTGCATACAAAATTAGAATTGGAAAAGCGTTTTGACTACTTGCCAAGTAGATGTAGGAGATGAGAACTGCTGAAAAGACCTGTTTAGGAGGTCATTCTGCAAGGATCTAGTCATTCAACTCTTACTGTGTGGTAACCATTGGTAATTTATTTTCAGGGCAGTAGGTAGAGTAGCAGAGTAATTTGGAAAGAAAGTAAAGTTTTTGTTCATTAGATTTTTGTTTGTTTGTTTTGGGGTGTTTTGGTTGTTGTTAGACCAGTATTGTAGAGATATGCTTTTCATATATTCTAGTTTTATCTGGGATAGAGTTATTTTTTCTTCTCAGTACGTGGTACATTGCTGTGCTTTGGATTTAATATGAGAGTAACAGTGATTTTTTTGCTGTTGCTGAGCAGTGCTTACCCTAAATCAAGGACTTCTCAGTGTCTCATGCTCTGCCAGGGAGCAGGTGCCCCAGAAGCTGGGAGGTAGCATAGCACAGCCAGGGCGCTTGACCTAAAGAGATATTCCATAACATGGAACATTATGCTCAGTAAACAAACTGAGGGAAACTGGGCAGAGTTGGCCAGGAGTTGCTGGTTGCTGCTGGGGGGCAGGCTGGGCTGGGGGTCAGTGGGTGATGAGCAATCGTGTTGTGCTTCACTTGTTTCTCTTGGGTCTTATTCTTCTCCCTCTATCTCTTTCCTTCTCTTTACAGTTGTTACCATTATTATATTTTATGTCAATTTTTAAACTGTTCTTACCTCAACCCACATTTTTTTGGATTCTCCTCCCCATCTTGCTGTGGGGGGAAGGGGGATGAGTGAGCGAGCCGCATTGTGGTACTTAGTTACTGTCTGGGGCTAAAACATAAAAACAAATGACACTGTAGATTCAGTAGCTTACCTGGGATCATTGCATTTAAGTATAAAGATGTGCACAGAATTCTTCTTTTCTTTCCCTGGAATGAAGAGGAAATAAAGAGGAAAGAGGAAATAATAACATTTGACTCTGGGTTTGGGTTTTTTTTTGTTCCTTCTTTTTATTTACTGGAAATTGCATTGTGCCAGAGTTTGTAGATTCAATTTTTTTTTTCCCATAATTGCTTATCTTCTTCAATTTTTGTACCCCCTTACTATATGGTGGAAAAACTCCCATATTTTGAATACTCTTTCCATTATTAGTACTGTTATTAGAACTTCTTCCTGTTTTATTAACTACTTCCTTTATATTTTGCTGTTTAAAAATGTGTCTGGACTAAATATATGTATATTTTGTTGGGTATAGGTTCAGCACAATGCAGATAAATCTACTACACTGAAATTAGCAGATTTTGGCCTTGCAAAGCAGGTTACGAAACCCATATTTACTGTATGTGGAACACCAACGTATGTCGCCCCTGAAATACTTGCTGAGAAGGGTGAGTGTGTATAATTATAAGTTTTCATAAATCATACAATTACTCTGAACTTTCTAATTATGGAAATATTCCAGAATGTTTCAACCTACTGGTAAATCTTTTCAGAGTAGGAGGGTGGCTAGCAGTATAGTCTGGGAAAGGAAAGGAAACCTTTTAGCTTTTAACAAACACAAGCATGGCATCAGTCATGTTTGCATTATTAATGTCTATGAGAATATAACACTGATTTCCAAGCAGATAAGCCATAGATGGCATTTGGTGAAGTGGGGAAATGACTAAAAGTTCACCTAAGGGTAGCCAATCCCATTTCATGACTCAAAAAACTTTCCAAGACCCCTAATGATAAAAAAAATCATTGTGAACAAGTATGTTAAAATTTATGTAACAAGCCAAAACATGTTTCACATCAGAAGGAATTTTGCAGATTTCATATGCAGAAAGATTCAGACCTGGATAGAAGTCAGTTTTGTTGATGACTCAAGCAAAGCTATTTCTGGTTTTTGTTCTGTGGAGCTGGGTTGCACATCTCCAGTTATATCCAATTTCAATGGAAACTTGGCAGTCTCTGTGCTTTTTCAAAGGGAATCTGAGGAGAACTATTTTAGAAATATGTGCTGTGTTTTCTCTATTACTCTCCAATTGACACTGGCCTTGTGAGACAGTGTTTGTGAAACATGTTGAGGAAGAGAGACACTTTGTGAGAGCTGTAGTTAATAATGCAGCTTATAAGCATCGTGTACCAGCCACCTATTCTTTTGCTGATCTTGTCTTTCTGAGGAACTGAGCAGAGATTCTGTGTTTCTTTTTCATTCTATTTCCAAGAAACAGTTCCCTGCCAGTTGTGATTTTTCTTTCTGAGAATGGTTTGTCTCTTCTTCCTTAGGCTATGGGCTCGAAGTAGATATGTGGGCAGCTGGTGTGATCCTTTACATTCTGCTCTGCGGTTTTCCCCCGTTTCGCAGTCAGGACCGTGATCAAGAAGAGCTGTTTCAGATCATACAGCTGGGTCACTACGAGTTCCTTTCCCCTTACTGGGACAATATATCTGCAGGTAAGATTCTGCATTTATAGCAGATCTAAGAAGTGGCAGTCTTCTTCCCTGGGGTCAGTAAAACTGTCTTTTGCTTAGGAGAATGAGCTCAATGAACTTGGGGTGTCACACAGGTCTCTCCTGATTCTGTGTTTAATTTAAATGTGAGTTTAGTCCTCTGGGGCACTATCCATGACGGTGTTTCTGAATATCACCTCTGAAGGTTTTAATGGATTGCTCCCTTTCTAGGCAGGAGCAAGGATATTCCTCACCTTTCTTATATGTTTCTATAGAAAAAGGTACCACAATAATCTCAAGAGTTACCTAAGATTGTAAAGAAGTATGCAGAAATCTGAAAAGCTGAGAATGAAATCCTTGCCCTGCAGAACATGGTGTGGGTTTTCTATTGACATCACTGGGGTCTGCACATAGCAGCTTTTCCCTTCTCACAGGCTAGTACAGTGTCTTTTATTGCACTCTTCAGAATCAGAAACTCTAAAACACACTTGCACCCTATACAATCTTTTAAAGAACATATTCCACAGTGTTCTACAACTTTTATGCTCTTTAAGGGATGAGACATCCCATGCTTATTCCTGTGAATTCGATGCCTTCAGCATGCTTTAAAGATTAAATTCCTTCACTTTCTCCTCTCTTTCTGAAGGGAAGAATGACATCAGTCATGGAGATCTAGTATCTCCTGTGTCACTAATTCTAAATCCAGTTTGCAGAGTACCTCCTGGGAATAGTCACGAATTTCATTATGGCAAAGCTAATTAAAAAAATAAGGACATTTTGTGTAGGTATCTGTGTAGGTATTTGTGTAGGTATCTACAGGACATTTTGTGTAGGTACTGTCAGCATCACAGAATGGGTAAAGCTGGAAGGGACCACAGTGGGCCATGTGGTTCCACCACCCTCCTCAAGAAGGGTCATCCTAGAGCACGTTGCACAGGACTATTGCATCCCTGTGCTTCACCCCTCTCTCCTTTTCTTTTTTTTCCATAATAGCAGCAAAAGACCTGATAACCAGGCTGTTGATAGTGGATCCCCTGAAGCGCTACACGGCACGCCAAGTACTCCAGCACCCTTGGATCCGAACAGCTGGGAAGACGAACGGCAGGAATTTGCAGAGGGAAGTAACAATAAATATTGAGCGCCATTTCCGGGCCCAGCGCCGAAAGGAAGTTGCTAATGAGAACACATGAAAGCTCTTCAAGCTCGTTGTGTCTTCGTTTTATCGATTAACCAATCGTTTATGTTTTCCTTTCCAAATGAATTGGGATTTTCCTGTATACCTGTTGGTGGCTATCACCATGACTTTTTTTTTTGATTCTGAGATTCTGAAGGACAGAGGTCAAATTCACATCCAGGTGCTCTGTTGATAGCAGTGGGGACTAGATAAATCTGGAGGGTGTCTGTTATTTTCCTATAAATATTGATTTGGGCTCTTAAATCTGTTTTAGATTGCATTTGCTTCTGTGGCTGACACTGGTGATGAGTCTTCTCTTATCCTTTTTGTGTGATATGTTCCAGGAGTCTTGTGTTTATAATGTTTTCAAAATAGCTGTCTGCATACACATCTTGCACTAATTCTTTAAACTGTCTTTTCACTGATTTCTTCTAGCCACAGAGAAGAAAAAAAAGTAAATATATTCTTTAGCTGTAGGATATGTAAAATAAGCAGCCAGACACTCTGTTTAATAAGCTGTGAGGGAAGAAAAATCCTTGCAGGCTAAATCTGATGTTTTATGATATCTCCCTTGGCAACATTTCTCACAGGTTGTTCTTGGGGCCAGGGTAATAGGTGGTACAATGTTTCTGTTAAACAATGATGGTGCTGTGTAGTGTGCTAGTTTCATTTGTTTATGAGAAGTGGGAAGATACCATGGCTGATACCTTTTCCAGACTGTAATAATAACAACTTTCAAAGAGCCTTTCTTCCTATGCCTGGAAGTAGGCACCTTAAGCATTTCAAAGGGCACTTTGGGTCTTTTCCCAAAGTCATAATTATGGAATGATAACTCAAGCATTTTTCCACATTAATTTTTTTCCCTAGGAGCCATCCACGTGTAATCTGTGACTCTTCCATGCTGATGGAGAAGGAAAAGCTGGGAAACTGTGACTAACGTTAACCCTTGCCTTCACAGATCCCTTTTCATTAACACACTTCACAGCTGAATTGCTTTTATATACTCTTTCAATGTATTTTAGCCACTGTTTGGGCTTTTTCCCCCCTCTTATCCTTCCTGGGGCCTCTTTCTGCTTTCTTCTGTGAGAATGGGCAGTGGGATGAAATTACACTTAAATTCAGCTGGGGGAAAAACAACTTGTTGGCTATGGAAAGGTCTCCCAGGGGAAGCGTCAGATGCTCAATTACATGTGTTTTTTTATATTTTTTATTGGATACAGTTTTAAAGAAATCCAGTGGGGAAAGATACAGTTCAGAGAAGGGCCATGACCTGGAAAAGCTTTGGAATCTCAGAATTTTTGGTTAACTCAAATTTGGTTAATCAAATTCAAAAAGCACTTATGTTGTCCGTTTTATAATTCCTTGTCCAGGAGTTCCATGTGCTAGCAACTAATGTTAGAATATCAGTGGTGTTAGCATTGAATACATAGCTTTTAGAAATGAATGAGGGTATTTTACACTTGGAGAGTTGCTGCTCTGCCTATATATTTCATAATGAGAAATGTCAGAAGCATTTCAGAATCAGTAGAACATTTTCATAACTTTATGAACCAGAATATTATTTTTTGGTGAGTGTTAATATTTTGTGTGAACTTTCTAAATAACCAAAAACTGTAGGGTGCTGTCCTCATGTTTCTGTTTAATCTTGTACTGTTTTGCTGCAAGAATGATGTATGAAAGTAGAGACCACTTGACTCTCAAACAAGAATTGCACTTTAAATTGAATTGGCTTATTTCTAATACTTATTGGAATAAGACTAGAAGTGGAGTTGAAGAATTTGTGAAACAAACTAATTAAATCTTTACTGTATGCCCAAGTAGTGTCTATATATGTCATACTTCTGCTTTGGAGTCTCTGAGACAGGAAGACTTTCCCTGAAAGCAAGAATGGATTTAAGTGCTTCCCTGAGTTAAGGGTATGGTGTAACCTAATATTCTAAAAGCATTACATGTTCTTTGAGTACTAGTAATAATGTCTCATCTGTTAATTTAAGTCTATTTTGGATAGGAAACTGTGGAAAAATAGCTTCTGATGTGCACTATCATATTTTGTAATTATCTTATTTTTAATATAGTTGTTTAGGAATAAAGTTTGAAGTGACAAAAAGAATATTTAATCAACAATGAATCTGAAAGTTTGAAGATTGTGTTACAAGTTGCCTTTTTCACCTCTAAGGACCTGTCTACAGCCTTATTCATAGTGCAGAAGATAAAGAATTTGCTTGTAATGAATATAGAAGTAATTATTTTTTCAGTGATTTTGTTTTTCTTTCCACTTCTCTGGTTCCAGACAGATGAAACATGGACTGTGCTGGGTAGTCAGTGCATTGCATATTTATGTACAGATGCTGTTGTGACAGCACTAAGGCACTGGTTTGTCAGTGTTGCTGATTGACATGTGGCATTAGGCCCTTCTTCTTCAGGTTGGAGGCTAAAAAAGCTTCCAGGCGCTTCTCAGGGTTTTTACCTCTTTCTTTCTTTCTCTCACCTACTTAGATATTCCTTCTTTTCTCTTATTGCTTTCAGTGTTCTTGCTCTGCCTCTGCTGTTCTAGGGAATTCAGGTCCCTGAACATTATGGTTTAAGTTACTTGTAGCAATGAAAACCATTAGGGTTTTGGAGAGCTCAGCCTCATGCGTTGCTTGCTGATGTTGAAAGTCAATAATATTAGAGAGGACTTAGGCAAAAAATGGTGAAAACCCCTTACCTGTCTCAAAGAACTTCGATGTCTCTCATCTTCTACTGCATTTTCTCACACTTTTTTCTTCCTTCTGACCTCATCTTTATGCTCTATAGGACAGTTTTTAATACACAAACCAGGTTCACTTTGAGGATTGAGGATTATCACTGTTCTTCTTTTCCTGAGATTTGTCTAATGTGTGCTGTGTCCTTGGGTTCTGGAGTCATCTTCCCCTTATGTTTGCATTTCTTGATTGGTTCCTTTGTCTATGGGAAGTCTGAGGAAGCTCAAAGCCGGGGGAGATTAGTCTCAGAGGGAGCAAGTTCTTGCTGATTTGTTGGGAAGAAGAAATATCTCTCCTTGTCTTCCTTAAATGTTTGTGGATTAGACTTTCCTACAGCTTCATAGTCCAGTGAAAGTAAAACATGTTATAGCGTCCCCAGCTCTTTAAATGCTAACAATGAAGAAAGTCTGAATATACCACCAAGAAAAACAAAAAAAACCCTCAAAAGATAAGTGCAAAGTATGAATTAGTATTGCAGACCTCAATAGGAAAGTTCCACTTCCAGACAACTGGCTAGATCTAAGGCAATAGAAGGGAAAAACTTGTTTGTTCCCTGCAAGGTTTTGCAGATCAGCTGACTATTAAGAGTACTTTCATGACTTTTAAAGGTGTTGATTTATTCCTATCTCACAATAGGGATCAAGTTCTAGTTATTCCAGGGCTATTTCTTTACTATCTGGTATTGACTATTCTAAATTTTTTCTCTCTTTAGAAACCTGAGGCTTTCCATCATCTTCAATGATTAATTTGGCTGTTTTCTTGTTTTTAATCATACCTGCAAATTTTTATGCCCTGACTGTAATATTTCTCAGACTTTTGCAGCATGAAGTTCCAAACATACAGAATTGAGCCATCAATATCTCATTTCCTGGTGACCAACATGTCTCTAAGAGTTGGGTCTTTTTTTTTCTTTTTAATTTTTTTTTTCTTTTATTAATGGGTCAGGCACTTAAAATCGCAATCAAGACTTTTAACTACAGTAGTAAACAATGAGGTCCTTGAAAGAGAGTTGGGGTTTTATGCTACTCTGAGATCAGCCAAAGAGTCCTGTGAAGCATTTAAAGTGTTCTTCAAAGCCAGTGTTACTGTCTTTGTTCATAATAAACTTTCTTTGATTGTGTTAGTGGCTGCCCGTGACTGGCAAACTAAGTGGTAAGTTTTGCAGTGGCATACTTTCTGCTGTCTGAAGATGAAGTGGTTCCTGGATATTCCCTCCATCTGTCCACCAAAGTCAACTTCTTCATTTTCCATATGCTATCACATTACATTGATCCTACGTATCGATCCTACATATTTCCTATCACCTACCATCAGCCTACTGTCATCTACCTCTTATCCCCTTGGATGACTCCTGTTACTGGAAGATGGTGAAATCTGCACATTAATACTTTTTGTCAAGAAGTTCTGGCCTTAGAAATTTTTGGAAGTATTTAGGCATCTGAAAACATGCAAAAGACTATAGCATTTCACATTGCATAGTGCATAACTGCCTGAAAATGAACAATGGGAATTTGGTTGTTGCTCATATCTTCAGTCACCCATTATTTAAAAATGTGTGCCCAAGAGACTTGTGATTGAAGCTTGGCAGTACAGCAGAGACTGTTCCCTCTGAGGCACAGACACTTTAACTTCTTTCCTTCAGGGACCTTCTTCTTCATCTAAGGTTGTTTTGCTGCTGTGTGGAACAGCTGGACTCAAACACCATTAAATCTGCCCCTCTGTTCTGGCTGGCACTGCAGGTGGATTTCCCATATCTCCGTTACTGCAGTTTTTGCTGTGGGGTGAAAGAGGGTAGTGGGATGTTATCCCCCCAGCCTGGGCCTTTTGAGTTGTGGTCCTGCTGTAAGTGAACTTTCTGGAGGCAACTGCTTACTTTTCTGCAAGTATCCAGATTGAGGAAGGTATTCAGTCTGCTTGAGAATACAGTAAATTTGCTGTGCTTATAAACTGATTTTCCCAAAGACATATATGTATCGCTCTGAAATCTTTCTTCTATGATTTCTTCTGTCACCTGGATTTCTTTTAGTTTAAGCAATGTATGAGAAATGCTTTTTATGTTGGGCATGCATTTTTCTGTCCTAAGTACACCAGTAATACTGTACTGTTGACATTCTTGCTCCTGAAAGGAATATGGGCACTTTAACTGGGCTGACAGTGTGTATTAGCACTGTTTGTTCTACAATATGGTTTATTTGTAACCAGGCTGAAGGTGTAATTTTCTAAATACATTATTGTCTTCAGCAGAAAAGTTGTTATTCCTTCCTCTCCCTGCTCCCCCAATAAAAGCAAAATATATAGTGGATGTTATGTTTCAGTTCTTTCCAATAAATTGGGAAACAATTGTGTTGCCAAGTACTTTGAGATTTATTTATTGAATTCTGACAATGTATCTATTTGGGAAATCCTTGTTTTAATAGGTTTGAGGTTTCAGTAAGCATTGTGTGTAACTTCATTTATGAGTCGAAGAACCCACTCTAATGCTGTGGTCCTTTGAATATTTACAGACCTGTTTTTCTTTGCTGCTGCATGTAATCTCATTAAACCCAACACAAATCTTTACAGAACTGGAGCTCAGATTCATTCTACCACCGTTTTGGTCCTCTACTGCATTAATGGTATATTGCTATGATATTAGAGCAATCATGACAAGCAGATCGGATTTGAGGCTTGATGCACACAGAACTGATTTTTCCCATCATTAATTCTTCTGTAAAATTCAAGTTGGCTTAGAAAAAGATTTGCTTTCTTTGTGGAAATAGGCATTGCAGTTGAATTTGAGTTGCTTGCAAATTTGGCTTCTTCAAAGGACACAGTTTCTTAGTAGCTTGTACACGTTTCTGTTCTGTTATTAAAAATGGTATTTTCCTGCAGGCTTTCAGGAGTGGAAATAAGAATGTGTCTAGTATATTGATGGTGTTTTTAAGAAGCTGCATTCTCATGTGAGCATGTGTGATAAAGTGGCTTCCAGTGAGAATCGTTTACTGCATATTGGTCCTTAAAGACATCACAGCCTCCTCACTAATCTAAGAATAAACTCTTTGGAGTGACTGACTTTTATGGTAATCACACAAATTTATTGCACTGTGTTTTAACAATTTGTATAGGCAGCTAAATAAGTCTGATTTAGTGCTTTGCTCTTACAAGTGGGATTCAGATGTGTTTCCTGTGTCAGAAGTAGTTGAAGGCAGAATACAGCAGTGCAATAAATTTATGTGAATGTCATAAAAATCAGATGTTGTATTCCTGCAGAATTTTATCTTTGAAAATTAGAACTGTTTTCATAATGTTGCAATCGAAAAAGAGAAAAAGTAAAGCTAATGACCTTTAGCTGTCACCGGGAATACATTTTGTTTTCTGAACCTAGAAACTGAAAGAAAGAGTTGGAAGCATTAAAAGAACCTACAGAAAAGCATGATGATTCCCATAGTGTTTTACTAATTCAACCAATAAGAATATTTGACCTGGTGAGCCATGAAGTACATTGGTAGGGCTAAGCAGGTGCTGCAGCAGGAACTGCTTGAGATTGCTGTATTGGAGGAGGAGAACAGGTCTTAAAAAGGGGTGCTCCTTATAATCACTTGAAAAATGTATTGCATCATAAGCAAAAGGCTATTTCTGTGTTGTCATTGCTGTCTTAGTCAGTAAAGCCTTCTAGATTTCAGTGACAACCATTGTGCTGTAAGAAGGCATTTCTCATGAATAACTTCAGTGTAAAACATTATCTAAAATGTTTAACATAAAGGATTTCAGCAATGAAGGAGGTTTTCCTAGAAAATGGAAGTGTATGATTGGTAACCACTGTGGTAAGTTGCCAAGAAAACTTTATTGCTGGATTGTCAAAAAGAGTGCAATTCTGTGATCCTAAACATTTGCAGCTACTCAGCTCGCAATGTTGATAGTTTCAATGACATTTCAATACTACAGCATACAAACTTATTATTTAACAGGTGCAAAAGAAACTTTTGTGCCTAGAGTAAGGATGGAAATAAATGAGTTCAATAAATCTTACCATTTCAGCTTGGCTGGAAATACTGGCCAAAATATTGTTCACATGCTGACTGATGGGTGGAAAATGTATTATTGACAAGTATTTCAAATGGAAGCACAATGTTCCTTAAAAATGTGAGCATGTTGGCTGCTTGGCTAAAGGCCAGCATGTGTCCTGGTAACGTATTATTTCTTCAAAGAGAGAGAGAGAGAGAGAGCATCTTAAATAGCGCCTTGTGATTTGAAACAAAAAAAGATTCTGAAAGAAAAACAGTGTGAAAAAACTAACAAGAGGAGGAAAAGCTAAAGGAAAATGTAACTTTTCCCAGAATGGTTTATTTTCTTAACTTAATCAATGTTGTGGACAAATCTAACAAAGCTTTATGAGTGAAATAAAAACTGGTTTTTCCCTTGCTGGTGGTTCCTCAGTTACTTCTGTATGTCTGGGAATAGCTGATTCCAAGCAAACACTGTAGCAACCACTAGCATTATCCCACCTGGATCATAATTTTCTAATGACAGGACAGGAGAAGAGTCCCTTAAAAGAAATAAAAGCAAAACTGCTCCACCATGTAAATAATCCACACAAGGATCTTATGGATGTTTATTTTTAGGTGCAGTGAATGTTCAAGGGACAAAAGTCAGAGCTGGGTGTTAGAATGTGGCAGTAATAAATCCCTCTCAACAGATGAAGCCTTACATGGTGTGACTCTGGGGGGATGGTCCTGTGCAGGGTTCAGAGTTGGACTCAATGATCCTTGTAGGTCCCTTCCAACTCAGAATACTCTGTGGTAAATTAGTGCTAAATGACTGGTAAGGGTATAAAATCAGAGTATTCCAAAACCTGTGTTCAGGTACAGAGTTCACCAGAGGAAAGGCAGCAGGATATATGGGGAAAACTGGAACAAGGATGTGCACATAAGTCCTTTAATGACCAGGAAAATGAATTGGTTCTATAATTGCCAAAACAGACTGCTAAACGTGATGATCACTGAAAATGAATCTGTATTTCTTTCAAGATGAAGTATATATTTCAGTAATTTTTTAATTTCCAATGGTGGGAATCTTATAAGCCACAAACATGGATTTTAGATTATCAGTTTTTGTGAAATAATGGTACAATTTATGCTTTTACTTTGAAAATTCCACCCTTGTTTAGAATATTTTCTTCTGGCTATTAATCCAGGTTTTAAGGAATACAGAAACATATAGTGCCATATTTCTGTGACACTAAACTTGGCTCCTATGTTCTTGCCACCAGCAAAGATTCTTGAACATGAACATCTTCCAAAATATATACCCTGAAATCAAAAGACCTACTGGTGTTTCTGAGGGCATACCTGTGTGTTTCAGTGGACTAGAGCTGGTGATGGAGACTTGGGTCCATTAGTTGCAAATAACTATTTCTGGAGGCTTTTCAGGTTTGCAGATTCTGGAGAGGGGAGGGAGGTGTGTATATGTAAGCACACATGTGTTTTAGTGGTATAAACACTGTGTTCTGTGCCAGCTCTTCTGTTGTGTTAGTTCTTGGGGCTGCCTGACAGTGTTACTAGTTTTCCACACAGCAGAAAAAAAATAGGCTATTCAAAGTGTGCTATTGAAAATGGTGTCATCAGATCATTGTTTTAATGAATCAGTGATGGAGCTGCTATGAATTGTACCAACAACTAAGCAGCCTTTACCAGGAGGATACTTTGGATGAACTTTTAGAAAGATCCTGTACAAGAGATTCCTGAAAGACTTCTGACAAAGAATTCAGCAGCTTCATTCTGGCAAGGTAAATCACCAAGACTGATTGCCATTCAATTTGTTTTCGATGTCAAATTGGACTGATAGCAGGTGGGTCAAGATGGGACAGCTTTGTTTTTAGTTGGAAGCCTCCTTATTGGCAGATGACAGTGGTTTGAATTATGAGGATTTTTTTCATGCCAGTGCAAACTGTATTTTGTGAGTCCCAAACTAGAAGCTTTTCAGTTCACATGTGTGTACACATTTGTAATTTGAATGGGACAGTTTTGTGCGGGCTGAAAAAAAGCATTCTTTATTTTCATTGCTGTATGAGCTATTTAGTTATTTTACTGATTTTCAGGTGTGGCCTTTTTTGATGAAAAATACAACTTGCAAAAGTGGGTCTATATTTAGCCCCATATAACCACAGATACTTAGGTTTTCAAGGTGACATGTGATGTATGCTCCTTTGAAAGGAGATCCTTTGTACCACTTAGGTGTGTGGATATTTTTTTGTCAAAAGGAAGCTTTCCTATAAGTGTGTTATCTAGCAATAATAGTGTTGTTTTTATGCGGCCTCAAAGGCCTTCATGAAGTTCAGCTCCTGTTTATTTATTAGGCATTAGCGCCTGGATGCCTCAGTGAATGGCACCTCTATAGAAGCACAGACAGCCTGAATTCCTTCCCAGGAGGAATGCTGGAGGACAGGGTGCAGAACAACCCTTGCCCTGCCTGCTGAGCTGATGGCAGTGTGGATCCAGCAAGGGGGAAAGCCCTGGTGTGGAGGTCTGGAGGTCAGAGGCTGCTGCTGAGGAATAAGAGAGGCCTCATGAGCACAGAACAGCAGCAATGATGTTTAGGTGGGGCAAAGTCCTGCCAGACATCAGCCTGTCCTCTTGCTGCTGCAGCTGCGGTCCCCAGTGGCCTTGGGTCAGCGTCTTCTTCTCTCCTTTTGTCCTTCTACCTTGTTGTCTTTGCTGTGTCCAGATTGGAAGCTTTCACCACTAGGAACAGTGAGAATAACAGTGCATCACTCCCTCACTTCAAAGCCTGTCACAAATGTGAACTAATTGAGCCTCAGCAAGTCCGTCTGAGACAGGTATTTATTCCAGCTGAGTGTTTGTATCCACAATCAAGAATATGCTAGACAAGATCCTGCTGTCAATCAGCCTAATTGATTTAAATGTTTAATTGGGTAGATTCCCCCAAGTAAGTTCTGCTTAAAAACGATTAGCCTGGAGAGGGGAATTTTGTGCAGCAAATGTGGAATTTGTGCAGCAAATGTGGAATTTGTGTGCCCACCCCCTTCCTTTGTGCTTCCTGCAGCCTGAGCAGGGCATGGCACACTCCCATGGAGCAGCAATGTGAGCTGTGAACCCGAGTGCCACAGGTCCAGGTTGTCTGCCAGAGGGGGTGGAGAAAGGCACAAAAGTTACAAATGAGAGACCTGGGCTGGCAGGTGTTGCCAATGGAAAACCTCAGGCTCAAAGGGGTAGCTGAGAGCTCTCTTTGCTGTGGTGGTCTCCCCTGGACATTCTCTGTGACTCTACAGGGGACTAGAAATCATTTCAGGAAGTCACCACTGCATCTGCTTCCAAAGTAGGATTCCTGTGGCATTCCTTATTGGCCAATTATTGGTTAGCCTGTTCTTTGAAAGCTTAAGGAAAAGGATCCCAAATTTGATGAAAAATATCTCACATGCTTTTCAGGCAATCTGTAATAGTATTTTGCTCTTCTTACTGTCAGAAAAATTTCCTAATTTTTCTCTTGCAAAGTGATTCTTTCTTGCCAAGACCTTATCTCTTTGCTACTGTTTGTGGCCAGAATGATTTGGAGAACATGGTGTTCCATCTCTCCTTCTGCATCTGAGGGTTGTTCCCTCTGCAGTCACCTTCCTGGACATGTAATGGAACTTGTTTATGCCTTCAGCTAGAAAATACTTGAGAGATAGGTTAAAGTTTTGACATCTTCATGTCTGTTCTCCAGTAGTCTTACTGTTCTTTCCTCAGGCAGTAACAATGGCTAATGGTGATCAAGCCTAGAGTGGGATCACTATCCATGCTGGAGTGCATGTTCCATCTTACTTCACTGCCTGTACCTCATTTCAGTGCTATGTGTAAACTGCAAACACTTTCCACATTGGGTCTTGCTTCCCCCTTTGCACCACCCTCATTTCTTTATGTGTGGCTCCAGCACACACAAACCTTTTCAGCCTGAGACATTTGCTGCTGGAGAAATACTCTTGGGACTGAATTTCAGTGGCACTTTATATGAAGATTTTAAATACTTTGCTTAGATGAGTTCCATGAGATTTAAGAAATACCTTTTGTGGAGCAGCATAGAGGGACTGTCCTCTTGTGGTAGGGGAGATAAAGGAGAATATAAAGAACAGCTTAGGAAAAAATAAACAAACAAAAAAACCCCAATGCCATTCTTCAAAATGTCACTATTGAAAGCAATCCTTGTGGAAATTCACAGTGAAAGTGAGAAGCAGGTAATACCTTTGCAGTTGCTGCAGAGAAACCATCTTTTTACCTGCATCCTTTTGTACAGTCTGCAAATTTGGCTTTGAAAAAGAGCTGTGGCTGTAGATTCAAGTTGACAAATGTTGTGACATGAAATGAATGTCAAAAGGGAAAAAAAAAGAAAATTTGAAAAAAACATGTTTGGGAAAGGATGTGACTGTATTAACCTGTTAAAAATGTTGCTTTGCATATTGTAACATCAAGAACTTTTATGTCAAAGTAAAATCCAAAAATGTTACTCTTTTAAAAACAAACACTGGTTTTGTGATCAACTATTTCTTATAAACAAAGGAATGATGGTTTAAAACAAAAGCATCTGAATAAATTCCCCAAAGGGCTTTAAGCACAAGACAAATAACTGAGTTTAGAATTTTTTTTAAAATGTGTTCTGATGACATTTCTGTGATGGTGTTCATCAAATGTTGGGTAACACCTGGAAAAAGCTTATAGAGAGGTATTATTACTGGAAGTTTCTAATTAGTGTGGGCTTGTCTTTTCAGTGTCTCCCTGTAAAATTGGACCCTTGCAATTTTAGGAAATGAAAGTGACACTACATTTGGTTACACAACACAGGCATGCACATGTACTTACCTCGTTTTTTCCAGTGATCTTGATTTGTCCCAGAAACTATACTGCTCACAACACAAAACACTTGAGAGGATTTTTCTATTAACTAAAATGATAAAGGTTTACAACACTGTGGTGTCTTGGAGTGTCTCTTGAAGTGAAGAGCCTTTTAGGTAATTTTGTATTTATTAAAGCAGCTTTGATATTTTAGCAAAAAACCATCTCTCATGGTGTGGCTTTATTTAGAAAAAGTGACAGCCAGTGGATAAACAGGACAAGGACATGCTGGATGTATTTATCACACGTGTAGTATTTGTCATAGCTATGGCTGCGTGACCTGCTGGCTGATCTGTTTGTAGATGATAGAAAGGGTTCTTCCTAAATTCATAAGGAAAATGAAAGCAAAAAGGACAGGAAAGCAGAAAGAAATGAGAGGAGAAAAAGAGAGGTGAAGGACTATAAACTGACTGAGTGTTTTTGCCACTGCTCTCATGACTAGTAAGCTAAAGCTGCCTTGGGTGACCCCAACTTGCATGTGCTGCCAAGCTGGGTTCATGGGCATTTGGTATAGGCTGCTCACTCCCAAATTAACCCTGTCTGAGCCTTGCCTCCTTCCTGTCATGTTGTTAAGAGGTCTTTTTATTTATTAGCACTTCAGGTAACTGGTGAGTTCACTTGTCTGCTTGATAAGGTCTCTTATGCCAGGCAGAGCGTGACTTTCTTCAATCCTTTTCCATTTTCCCTCTGATCCATTCAGCTCTTATATAAACTCTCCAGAGCATTGGACATCCTTTACACGTGGGCCTCGAGGCATAGCTACCAGGAATTATTTGTTATAGGGACATGCTCCTTTTTCATCTTAATAGAAGTGCACATTTTCTTTTTCCTCCCAAAGATTTCCATTAACAGTCAATAACACTTGTATAAATTGTTTCCCACAGGGCTGTCTCCCTTGCCAGGACTGAATTATTTAATGTATTCCTGCTTCAGGCAGCAGGAGAATGCACACAGAAACCTCAGGGTGCTCAGGAAGGTCTTCTCTGGTGACCATGGCCCAGGGAACCCAATGAGTGTGCAACTCCAGCCAAAGCCTGAGAGCCATATGTGGAAAACTACTGAAAAATGTGTATTAAACTCTCAGGTTCAGGCCTCAGGATCTTTAAAGCTTCAGATAAACTTGCAGTGAACCTGTGAAACACACAGAGTAGAAATAAACTGGTAGAGAAGGGAGGGCAGAAAAAGGGAGGTGGGTGCCCATCACCATCCCAGCCAGCAGTACCAGTCCTCTCTTGGCTGGCTGAGGGTCCAGGGAGCTGTGCATGGAGCAGGGATGAGGTGCTGTGCAGTGCAGCACCTTTGGGATGGTGGTACTTCCCTCCCACGAGCAGCAGAGCAGGAGGAGGAGAAGACAAGTGCCTGCCACAGTAGGACTGTAACTTGCTCTCTCAAAGCCCCTGCAGCCCTGCCCATTCAGCTGGTCCCAGCAAAACCCACCCTGTGACTCTTCCCTCTTCTACAAGGCACACGTAATACAGGATTGTTTTCATTGCTCGTATACTGGCTGAGTCTCATACAATCAGCATACAGGTGCTCATACCCAGCTTATCAATACAGGTCTTTGCACAGCTCTAGGCTTCTCATTTTTCCTTGCCCTTAAAATATTTCAGTTTTATTACGGTTTCTGAGGGAAGAGAACCGTGGCCAGCGAGGCCACCGGGTGGTGCTCTCCGCACAGAAATGGGCAGACTGGGGCACTGCAGAGTGCTGCTCTCTGCACGGGAATCAGCTCCAAGGAAAGGTTTGTGCAGCAATAATTTGAGAATGAACTTTGACAGGAATAGCTGTTCCTCTCCAGGATGCACAAAAGTCCCCTGACTTTGAAATTAGTCCAGAAAAAGCATTTTAAATATAGACATCATAAGATGTCTCCTGAAAGGAGACACTGCTCTGCTGATCAAGAAGTGTGGCCCTGAGGATGGGTCTAATGATGCCTCAACTTCTGCAGAAGAGAGAACTGGGAGAGCAGTTGTGCTGACTTGTCTTTTGGGACATGTACCATGGCTGCCGTGGGCAGCTGAAGTAGAAATTTAATATTTTTGTTCTAAGTCCCCCCAGGGAAAACTGCTGAGATGTCTTCCTCCTGTCTGCTTCCCTGGGAAGACTCTCGTTCTGCTGGTCTCAAGGGTCTGCCTCAGGGGAACTTGCCCAGTGCCTTCCCGATGGGGAGGTCCCAGCAGGAATGTCCCAGCAGGAATGTCCCAGCAGGAATGTCCCAGCCATCCCAGCAGTGTGTGCCAGGGCCCAGTTAGACCCTTGGCTGCCTCTGTGGGAATAGGACTGACACCTTGAATGTGGTTGCAAAGACAGTCTTCTCTCCTCCTCCTACTGAGAATCCTCCAAGGTTTCCCTGCTGCACCCTGTTTTTTCCTGGTATTTTTTCCATGGTACAAACTCTGCCTGTAGCACTCACCGTTTGGCAGCAAATGACACCTTGTGACTTTTACAATTTGAAGACTTGGCTCTTTTGTCCACTGTTTTGCCCTCACCTCCCATTCAGCTTGTCTGTTTTGGAGATAAACTCCAAGATTTGTGATCCTTGTTGAGATGAGCAGAACAGTTGCTGGTGGTGTGCCATTTGACACCATCAGATACAAAGAAGGATCCAGACAGAGGTGAACAGGGAATGGTAGTAGGTCATGTCCCTGAGTGATAAATAGCTTGAAGGTGGATGGAGATGCTGAAGATAAAATGTGCTATTTTGTTCTCTATCTTACTAAGCCCTGTGGGCTGTTAGCCTTCCTCTGAGTCAGAGCTGAGGAGCTTTGTCCTGATGCTATGCTAAGGCTGACCTGTGTTGCTGGAGCTCAGATACTGTGGTCCTGAACCAGCCATTTCCAAGCAGCTGAAATTGCTGGGATAGGTAGGAGTCAGCTCAAAGGGGGATTTGTTGCCAGGCAGAGCAGGACTTGGGATCTCAGCAATCTCTCTTTCCTCAGCGTTTGTTTTTTATTATTAGTATTTTTTTAACGTTTTACTTCTGCTAGAAGCAAATACTGAAATTTTATTGCACTCTGCTTCTTCAAGTTCCTGCCCTCAGATTCTTCTGACAGCCTCCAGCATCCTCATGAGAAGGTGAGGAACCTGGCAGAGAAAACGTCTTTGAGGTGTTGGTGGAGCAATTATCCCTCAGCTGCAGTAGGTAACAGGGTCACTAACATTAATTTTGCGCCTGGCAGAGATGCTGTAACAGCACTGGCCTTTCCAAATTACTGTCTCGTAGCAGCTGCCCTGATATAGAAGACACTGACCACTGGTGCTACTGTTGTAATGTGTGACATTAAAAGAGTGAAACCAGACACCAGAATGAAACACTGGAGTGCCTGCATGTAATCATCCTTTAATGGCTCATCACTGCTCTTACCTCATAAACAATCAGTCTCTGACAGCAAATTTATTTCTTCCTTTGTTTTCATTCTGTGTTTGGGGAGCCTCAGGTATTTCTATTTCTCTTGCAAAGTCCAGTAAAGCAATTGCAGCCACCTCTGGTTCCTAATTCTTTGGGCCATGACAGGTATTCTGCTGCGTTATTTTAGCCCAGGCTTTGAGACCTGATCTCTCACTAATACATGACCAGCTCACCTGATGCTATTGCTGATTCCCATTTGCTGTGTGTGTTCAGAGATCCCTCACAGAAGCCAGATTTGCAGATAGACTTGCACTCTGGGTCAACACCTTTATTTTTGGTGTGTGATACAGCCAGCTCTGCAACCAACCAAATGGAGCCAAAGCTCCATAATACACAGAAAAGCTTCTCATTTTAGAGGCAATAAATTTACATACATCATCCTTAGCTTTTTTGTGCCTATTGTTTGGTACAAATGTTTTGTTTCATCCCCCTGGCTCAGATTTTTTTATTTTCTTATATTCTTCCTTTTGGAAGAGTCAAAAAAGATAAAACATAAGCTTCCAGGTGATTGTAAAGCAATTTGAAAATGCACCTGGGTCTTATTTCAAGTCTGTTGAAACAAATACAAGTTTTTATGGTGGAAGAATATTCATTTTCCTTCTTGGGTTAAATTGACCCTCCTGCAGAGCTGTCCTGCTAAACGGGCAGGACAAGGAGGAGTGGGCCCCCTGAGGTTGCTTCCTGCTGTTATTTCAACACAAAACACTGGTGGGGATGTTCACTACAGTGGGCCAATGAGTACGGAAAGAGGGAAAACACCAGGAAGGCACCAAGAAAGTGATGTGAAGTAGTGTGTGTGCTTGCATCGTTCTACCACAAGAGGTCTCTCTGTGGTTTTCCAAAGCTCGGGAGAAATGAATGTGTTAATAAAAAGTCCATCTATGAGGCAGCCCCTCTGCAGATTATTATTATTTTTTCAAAAATGTTTTTGATACATAAAATGGTGTCACATTGTGATAGGATATGTGTTGTACACATCTATTTTTTTTTTCCATAGACGGTCCCTTTTAGTAACATATATTGTTAGAAATTTTGGATTTTAAAATTCAATGGAATTAAAACTATCATTCTTGGGAAAGAAATCAGTTATGGCACCTGCTGTTCTTCTTAAAGTATATCAAGACTTTCCAGTTCTTGAGATTAAATATACTGTTCAGTTTCAACTGAAAAAAAAATTTTTATGTATTTGTCTTATGCCCAAAAACTTGAATTAGCAAAATGACAGCGTTTGTTGGCTCTACAGCAGCTGAAACTCATTTGGGTTGTAAACAGCTGTGAATATGCTGCTTGCTCTTTCTATGCATCTCTACCCCATGCTTTGCTACTAGTTGTAGCATGTGCCAGAAAGCAGGACTCAAGACCCTGAACCATCAGCATTTCTGATGGAGACCCTGCACCAGAAGGGGTCTATTGCAGAACCAAAGAAGTCAGAGGCAGGGATCTGTGACCTGAGGTGGACCATGACTGGTAAGGCTTGTCTCAAAAATAACGTGTAAGCAAGGGGAGACAAAGTTCTGTGAAGGCAACAAGTAGAATGGACATGAGTTTTCTTTACATTTTCTTTTCTCAGATGTAGGAAGAAATTGAAGCCCTTCTCATGCTGGCAGTGCCTGGAGAACAGAGTCCTGTGGATGTCTGACACTGGTGAATGTTCATGCCCCACACCTCGGGGGTGACCTGCTTCTCCCACCTGAGGTGGTCACCGAGCTGGCAGGGGGCTTTACTCTGGGCTAGCACTGCTTTCTCTTCCCTGCTGTGAGTTCTAAAGCATTCTGTAGGTTTCCTTGGCACTGCTGGCTTTTCCTTGGTAAAAGATACAAGATCTTGGCGTTTCTAAACAAGGTCTTGTCTGAGAGATCCTGTGCTGGGCATTAAAAGCTGCCTCTGGAGGTGGGAGCCTGTGTGTTCTCAGGGGAGGGGTACACCAGCCTAGTACTGACATAGGACATAGGGGTGCTGAAAAAATCATAATTGCACTGATTTGATGTCCTGGACACTAAGTGGGCTGATTCAAGTTATTGGCAAGTGATTTGTTTAAAATAAATTTTCTGCCTAGAACACACTTCCTACAAAAAATTATTTTCTGTAATTATTTTCTTTTGAAAGACTTATGGAAGCTGTTTACATGCCTAGATTGAAGAAAAACATCTATGTATGAAATACAATTTGCTTTGCACATTGAGGCAAAAAAAAAAAGGCCAGAACTCTGAGAAACCATGAAGAAAACATGTGTTTGTGCTATAGGTGGTGGGTACCTGGTCTGGATGTTCAGACCAACAGAATAAGGGTGAATTTTCTAGACCTGCTGTGAAGATTTTATTTAAAAGTAGGTCACTGCAGCACCTGAAAGTTTGTCAGTAGCTGCCAGGTGTCAGGCGTGACCCTGTGTCTGGAGGGAGCTTGGTGAGCATTATTGTGCACACATCGCCTGGGAGTAGGCAGATGTTCTGCTCCTTTTGTTTACCACTGAAAGGTGAGTTGGATATGCTGCTTTATAGACTATGCATAGCATTCAGTTGGTTACAAGGAATATATTTTGGAGGGAAGACTTTTGGAGAGACACTTTTTGAAGAGACTTTTTTTTTTAAATTTTTTTTTTTATTCTAGTGCATCCAGGACTGTGGAGCTTTAGGCTTAATAAAAAGTCCTGGCTATACATAAATTTTGTTGCTGTCCATTACCTGGGGCCTGGTTACATCCTTGGAGAACACAGAGAAGCTTCAAAAGGCAAACTAAAAGACAAAACCTGCTTTCTCAACCTCTCTCCCTGTCCCTGTGCTACACGCATTGCTTTGAGCTACGTTTTGAGCTATGTTTCTCCTGCAGTTTGTTTCCTATATAGAAAAAACCCCTAAATATTACTGATTCCCATCATATTTCAAATCTTGGTGATATTCAGTGGATACACTGTATATATGTACAAATTTTTCTCTTTTTTTATTTTTTAAAGGTTAATTTTATAAATCCCCTGGGAAAAATACCAACCAAACAAAACCTAAAAAACAGTGAATGCAAGAAACTTACTGAAGGAAAAAGATCTAAACATATTTATGAGGGTTATCAGCCATACTCACAGGTTTATAAGAATTAAAAACTTCAGGATAGGGTCATTTAATGTCTTTATATAAAGTGTTGTGGGGAGAAAAAGGCTGCCAAATAGTCTCTGTTAGAGGATCAGCTGATTGCACATATTCAGAAAATGCCTGACTTAGAGCAGTCTGTACTACCCAGGCATATTTGCGTTTGGAACTGCATCTGCCTTGCCTTGAATGGAGCATAAATGGCAATACAGTTCTGCTTGAAGCTCCAGAAACCCCTAAGGTTTTATGTAGGCTTTAAATTTGATCTCTGAGTATATCTGCTCCCATTTGAAAAGGCACCTGAGTTTAAATATCTAATCTGACTTCTTTCAGCTCTTAAAAGAATAATAAAACAAATGGAGTTTGAAAGGGAATCAAATATTGCACTAAAAAAAATCATCTGGGTGGTTTCTGTCCTATTTGCTAGATAAGCATTTAAATTCTGAAGGGGTTGATGCAGAAGATAAAGTTGTAGTGTGTTATCCTGTATATAACTCAGATTATCCTTCATGAGATGGAATGCCAAAGTGTTAAACACAAAATATTTTTATATGGCATCTTTTCTCTCAAAGCACTGCATGAAGCACTGAAATGGTGCTCTAAACTTCCAGATGATAGGGATGACTGCTGCGGGGTGAGTCATGTTTTCAGACATGAGTGAAGGATTTGGGATTTGGAGCCATAAGCCTGATTCTCCTCCTGTGTTCTCCTCTACAGCCAGGAAAAATTCTGGTGTTTTGCAAGGAAAACCTGTTTGACTCACATAGTTTAAATCAAATCAGGATCAAAGCACTTACGGGCATCTAGTAAACCAACAGTTGGTGAATGTCAATATTAGCAACACAAATGGCAAACCATGGGTCTAGATACTTTCAGGATATTAGTTAGAGTCTATAAATGCCTAAATTCCTTCTCATAACTAACCCTTCTAACTTTCTGGCAATGCTGGACTGAGGTTTGCCTGCTGCTGTTACCACTTCTCTCCCTACTGCTGCAAATTTTCATATTTCATATGAAATTTGCAGCAGTAAATTCATTCATTCATCTTTCATATTTATTTCCAAGCTGATGCCTTTCCTCAAATCTCTTGGGATTCCCCACCTGTTCTATTTCATCAATCTGATCTTTTTCTAAGGCAGACTCTGTCATTGTTAATTTTCTCCTGGCAGTGGAAATTTTGAGGCATGTACCTTCTCATCACAGAGTTCTCAGGACTTTATTTGCAAGCACTATTGACTCCTGGATCCCTCTCACATCATCTCTTGTTACCTGGGTGCAGATACCTCTGTGCTGCTGTACTTGTTTCTTCTTTGCAGAATGGAAAGTCAAAGAAAAAGATCTGTTGATGGAGAATTTCAAAGCACGTGAGTGGCCTAGACAAACCAAATAATGTCACTTTATGAAACTGGGACTCAAGATCCCAAGGTGCTATTGAAAAAGCTGCTCATTGTGATTTTTCTTCCTGAAAACTCTTCCAGAAAACAGCACCCAGAGTGAAAAATGCCTTGAGTTCTTCGCATACATGCAGAGTGTGCAGTTTCAGGTTTTACAGCCTCAGCTGGAGGACCATTTATCCATCCTATGGGTGGGATCCTACAGCATCTTACAGAGGGGTGTAAAGAGGTGTGCTGCCCTCAGAAGACAAACAGCTCACCGTGGCCAGAGTGCTGCCCCTGACACTGCTGGTCTGGGGTTAGTAGAGTGATGTAGTGCCCATGAGCATTGCCCTGTGGCTGGAGCTGGGGAAGGAGCTCCCTCACTATGAGCAATGACTCATGGAATGTGTTTCAGGTGGCAGAATAATCACTCATGGACACAGGGAGCCCTGTCCACATCCCAGGAGGGAGAGACTCCTCATGCTGGTGCCCAGTTAGTGGGTTAACTGTGCATGCATCATCTCCAGTGCAGCAAGGGGCTGTGAGTGAGATGGCTTCCTTACAAACCCAGGTGCTCAGGCACACAGGTGTTACTGAGCCATGAGGAACAATCAGGTCCCCAGGCAGCAACACTGTTCTCCTTACAATTGCTCTCTCCTGCTGTATTTTGAGAGAGAAGTTAGTGTGTGCAGATTGTCTATGCAGGTGTGCTTGTTTGCATTTTCATTTCAAAACAGCACAAAGGAAACTCTCCCCCACTCTGAGGTGAGGATGCCCTGCCAGAAACAGCACCCAGCTTTGCAATCTCTTGGGAATATGGAAACAAACAAATTGAGGAGCATAAAAAATGAATTTCCTTTGAAATTCAAAAATCAGGGAAATGAGCATATCTGATATGTGTCAGCTTGCCATGCAGAACAGTTCTCTAAGAGTATCCATGAGTCCTTGACTGGAAATCTAATGTTTCTGCTCTAGAGAAATCACAAAAGATATCTATTAAATAGACCCAGTATTGATAAAGCTATTTAGACACCAGTTCAATAAACATTAGACCATTCTTACAGGAGTATATATCCCATTAATAAATATAGACTCTAATTCCTGTGGTACAGGTCACGCCTTCTCTTATCTATTTTCTTTGAAGCTGCTTAGAATTCTGTTTCTGCCTAAGTGAATCCTTCATTGAATTCAATGCCTGAGATGATGATAACCTTTCTTAATATTTTTACAAAGAAACAATACTAAAATCATCCAGTTACTGTGGTTCAGAGAGCCAAGGCTATATTTATCCTGCAATAAACTACTCAGGGGTTATGTAGTTTTGATAACACCCTTTCTTGATGGTCTCTTCTAATGTCTGTTCTGAGCTCAGAGGGAAGCTGCAGGGGATAAGAAACGTCCCCAGTCTCAGCATTTCTCCATCCTGCCTTCGACCTGGGGCCTCTCCCATAGGGAGAGCTACTTGCATTTTGTCTTCCACCAGTTTTTCTCATTGCAGAGGGAAATGCAAAGCTTTGTTTCCTTCCTTGTTAAAAAGAAGCTGAGATCCTAGAGAATGGTAAAGGGATTGTTTTCCTCCAGCCCTAGAACTGCAGCTGTGCAGAGTCCTCCATGTCCACCTCTTTCCCCCATGTCTTACACTCCTTCCATGTGGGGTTAGTGATACATGACCTGCCTTTGCAACCTTCTGGGGTGTACTTTGATGGCAGCAATGCAGGCAGGGGTGTCACATAACTGGTAATGGTGCTCCTTGAGAAATACTGACAACTTGCTGGGTAACTCTTGTATAGCGAAACCCCAGGAAAAATGTACATGGATGTAGAGAAGGAATATTTATTTGTGAGATACAGAATAAAGCCAGAAAGCAGACTATCTCTTTTCTCTAGATTACGTAGGTGAGAGCCTGTATGTGTACCCCAAACTTGAACTGAGCCTAAACATGGACTTGGTGGAGTGACTGAGCAGCTCAGGTATTTGCCAGCCTTTTTGCTGCTAAGTTGCTTTGCAACCCCCAGATGAAGTTAATCGCAATTAAGGGCCTAATACAGAAGCCGATGGAAATCAGTGAACATTTTCTTAACAGAGAGGTCTTTTCAGAAAATTGTATCTACTTTTTCACTCACCAGGAGCCCTGCAGAAGTAGGGTGTGTGTTTGCATGGGCTGTTACATGACAGAGATGTTACCTCTGGGAAACCTGTTATCTTCCTGACCAGAGCAAGAGCCATCTCTGCCCATCTTTCTGCTTTCAAGGCCCAAACAAATTTGCCTTGTGACTTTATCCCTTTAATACAGGCTGGGGGATTTTGCAGAGCAGTGATAATGTACTTTCCCCGAGGCTGAAGTCAGGATGTGCTGTCAGCCCAGACTCGCTATATCCTTCTGGGGCTGCTAAAGGATTTTGGGCTGACCTGCCTAGGAAAAAAAACAACAAAGCCTCAGAAAAAGCACTTCCATTATATATGTGTTATAAGGTGAAAAGTGGGTCTGAGAGAAAAGATTGGAGTAGATTATTCACTGGCTTTATTTCCAGCTCAAAGCATGCACTTTGTGAGCAGGAAGAGTCAGAGCTGGGGTTAGGCTTCTTCCATTCCTGGTGAGGTTTAGTCACTTTAACCAATTTTTCCCCTCATCAGGACTGTTTTGCAAGTGGGTGAAAGCAGTACAGTCCCTATTTCTCGCCAGGGCAGAGGCCAGCAGCACCTGAAATCCTCAGTAAAAGGAGTGGCAGAGCCAGAGATAAAACCCAGGAGTCAGACCTGTAGGACCAGAGAAGCACCCCTGCAGATGGAGGCTCCTGTAAATCTGCCACATCTCTGTCTCCTAGGATGTTCAGCCACAACTAACATGTTGTGACCTCTTCTGTCTGCAAGGAGGACAGTATGCTGTCCATCGACAGAGCAATTTAACTATTAGGGAAATCTGTATTTGATGGGTAGCTCACTTGATCTGTTAAAATGAGCACTTGCAGCACATGCAATGACTTGAATTTTGACCTTGGTATAAATGACCATTTATTAAAATGTGTGTCATGCTGGGGAGTATATCTGAGCTGGGAATGCTCCATCACAATCACTTCTCCTGGGATACAGGGACTTTCAACATATTCTTTTCATGGCAGTCGATACCCTATTAAGGTGATGACAAAGCTTAGTGACTATAATTTAGCACTGAGTCTGAAGTGAGGTAACCAATTTGCTTACCTAATGATATAATCAATAGGCACAGAAATGGTGCAAGGGCAAGTCTGTGTTTTTCTGCTTGCTGCTGGCAAGGCAAGCAACAACATAGCTTAATGAATAACATGAACTGCCTGTTGTGTGACTTGAGAGTCATTAAAGATTTAAAAAAAATAGATCACATTTCTCTTGGGAAAGCCACCAAAGTGTTTTGGAGGGCAGAGCAATGTCTCCAATTGTCACTGGCAAAATACTGTATTGCATTTCTTATGATATTTTTATAAGATCTATCTATCTATCTATCTATCTATCTATCTATCTATCTATCTATCTATCTATCTATCTATCTATTTTTTCTACTAATTTTGTTGTCAGTGAAAGACCCGCAGGAAACTCTCACCTGGCTTTCTCAATGTTGAAAATAATCCCTGGAGCAGCTAAGCTGAGAGTCAGGGCTTTTACTGCTTTTTTGTCAGGTTGTTCCTGTTCATTTGAAAGCATTAACAACACACACAAGAAACTACAGAGAGAATATAAGCAGCATTTTAATCCCTTTCTCTGCTAAACTGGCAGGAGCAAATGGTGTTTCCTCCCTGTCCAAACCACACCAGTCAGAGCCATCATCATTTTGGAGGATCTTACCCATCTCAGCTTACAAGTGTTAGTAATGCTAGTGACATTCTTCACTTCTATCACTCTATCATTCGTTTTATCAAATCAGTCTTGCCAATTAATTAGTGTGTCCACTTTCCACTGATGTCACTTCTATGCTCAGGGAAGTGTGTGAGCTCAGAGTACCAGCAACTCTCACAATATTACAGCACAATAGTTGCAGTCCCTCTGACCCATGCAGAGTAAAATCTAGTTTTCTGCATTTGTCCTTGTCCAAATTAAATCAAGGGAGAGGCAGATGAGCTTTGGAGGATGCCAGGAAAGGCCCAGGCCTTTGGCACTGAGTTACCCTGTCCATCCATGAATGAGTGTCTTGGTAAAGATGGTTCTGATGTGTTGGTACAAAGGCAGGCTGTGCTGACTACACAGAGTGCCTGAACTGTTTTGAGACATCTGCTGAGCAAACTTAAATTTAAGTAGCTTATGCAGGTGCAGCTGTTTATCCTGGGAATTACAACAGCGCAATTAGCCTGATCTGAGCTGGATTTGGGCACATTGATGCAGTCTGTGGCAGGTTGCACCTGAGTTTCTCTCTCCTTTGTCTCAGTTCAAAGCAGAAATATGCTGGTAAGACATTGCTATTGCCTATCTTCTCCAGGGTCCTCATAAGACTTGAGTCAATTTTTTGGAGCACTGGTTACAATTGCCTTTATCCAACCAAAGTGGAAGGTTGGCTGTAGCATCAGTCGTGCTGCTGCCCACGCCTTCCTGAAGCCAACAGGCATCTGACCAGCTGATCCTCTTGGGATACTGACTACTGAGTTAGACTCTGTCTACCTGAAAACTAACAGCAGGGAAAGAATAATGTCAAAAACATGTGAGCATTAGCAGAAAAAAGCAGCACTGCTTTAGTATCAGACCTTCACAAAAGATGCGGTGAAAATAATTGGAAAGATTCCATGTTTTGTTCCTTCCAGACTAGGCTGGGGGGGCTTAACTGTGAATGGGGTCTTAACAATGAATGAAGCAAAAAGCTTGTCTGGGGTGCAAGCAATCACCTGCAGTCTGCTCTGTGCTCTTCCTCATCTCCTTTCTCTAAGCTATTGTGCCAGCCTTCACTCCCATCCAGATAAATTTGATTGAGCCTGCAGCTATTTTTATAACACTCCCTCGAGGTACCCAGTCGGAAGCTGCCTGTTTGCCTCGTGTTAATGGAAGTCAGGCCCAATTATATGCATGTGGGGGATAAGTTGTTTCCTCTTACTCATAATGAATCCTGACCTTTCCCAGGATCTGTCTTGTCTGTTTATTCAATAACATGCTACCCATCACACTAAGGAGAGAAACGGAAAAATCCTCAGCCCAGCACAATGGCAGCCATCTGCCTTCTGTTTAAACACTAGAGTTGATAAAGTGCAGGTATGAAGCAAGGAAATATGACTGTGCAAGTGGGCAGGCTTGCCCCTTTGGCTGAAGGAACATTTCATCTCCAGTATCGGATTGAAATGTACCAAGGAAAGCTCTCACATTCATCCTGGAGAAGCAGCAGTGGGCATGGGGTGTTAATTGTTTTGTTCTGGTCACACTGGTCTGCCTCTGTAGGGAACAGTCTCTGAGAAGTTGCCAGACTTCTGGGCCAGGGCAGTATGGTTGTGGTGGGGATGTCCCCATTGCCCCTGTGCCTTGGGGCTGCAGTGCCAACAGGGGAACTGGGTTTCTGCAGAGTGGTTTTGCAAGAGAAGTGCCATGGAAATTCAAAAGCTGTGGTCTTGGGTAGGATGAAAATGTGGAAACCACACTGGATCTGTTGAAAAATTTCCTCTCTAGCCTTTGCCCCTGGGAGGTTTAAGCCCAGTTTTCACTTGTTTTAATCCCTCTGTGTGTGTGAGTGAAGATGAGGCAGCTGCCAGCTGCTAAATTACTAGAACAAAGACAAGTTTTCTAAAGCATTTTATATAACACTTGTTCCCTTTCATTTGATGAATGATTCATTAATGTCTCTATTTGAGATAATTATTACAAAGGCTATAACCTTTTTAATTATTTCAATGAACACAAAACATTACAAAGAAAAATTCTAGATGGACCTAATGAATGTTCAGTACAAGAGGAGCTGTTCTCAGCAAGCCGTGTGTGTTAAACAACAAAATCATATTTACCATATGGGCTGCAGAGCAACAAAATCTCCCTAAATGCTTATTTAAGATGCCTATGCATTTTTAGTAATGTTTAGAAAAAATCCTCAGTCCTTGTTTTCCTTGGCTGCTCCTGGCTCTGCCAGGCAAAACTCTGAACAAGTCACTGGGCAGGTCCAAGGTCTGTTCTGGTGTGTGTTTAGTTTCTGTAGTTTCTCCCTTTCTTGCTCTCCAGCCCAGCAGTAAAAGTTTGCCTGTGAAAGTTAGTGATGATGTGTTATCCTCCAAAAAACTGTGAGTGGGAAGGGCCCTGCAATTTGTAGTGTGAGCTGAAAAGGGACTGACCAGGCACAGAAGAGAATAAAGCCAGAGGGGAGAAAAAATGGGTCAAGGAAAAAGAATAAAGTAGCTTTGCTAATCAAATATGCTGCAGCCCTCTTCTAGTGCCCTGGGTGCAGTGTGGTGCACGCAAAGTTCCTGAAGTGCAAGACTGGTCCAGTGGTGCTACCCATGTCTGAGAAACCATAACCTGCTAAAGGAGGATGACTTGCTCTGCTTGTGATATCTGTATTCAGCAAGAATATCATTTCTGCTCTGTTAAATCTGAGCTGGGCCACTTTAGTTTTGTTCTTTGTTTTGTGTAATGGCTTCTGTGACCTCACAGGAATCTCAGGGAGAGCACAGCAACTTGCTTCATACACAGTGTTCCCTAGAGTGTCCTGGATATTTCCTGACAATTCAGTTTTAATTTTCCTGTGGATATTAATGGTTGGAAATATTTTGAAGCATTAGTGTCCTAGCCAGTTGGAAAAATTTAAGATGACAGCATCACTGTTCAAAACCTTAATTGAGGATAGTACTTTCTAAACTGCTGCACCATTTCATTAATTTGAAATAGTTCTTCTTCTTTTCTAGTGACTTTCTCAGTATCGATCCTGATTCACAGATTGGAAGGTCAGAAGGGCCATTACATTGTTTAAAATAAGCCCACAATGTTAATGAAATATTCTTTGAAAATATTATTTTTGAGTCCTGAAGGATGACATAATTTTTCCAAAACCAGAATTTCCAACATTCTCCCAGATAAACCTCGAGTATAATGAGGTTGTTTTTATCACTTCATAGAAAGTCGTGTTGCTAAAATGTCAGTAACTCCTAATAATTTGGCATGAAAATTTGTAATTCAATGTTTTGATTGTAAACTTGCCTTAAAACTGTGCAGTAATAACAGATAGACATGTTACTGGTACAATATCCCTTTAGAAGATCTGTAGGTGATTTTAACCATTTATGTACGGAAACTTCATGTTAGACATAATCTGCCTGCATTCTGTGTCATGAAAACTACGGGGAATAGTATTATCTTGTTTAAGGTTGTGCTCTGCACTAGGAATGAGTTACTGCAGCCACCTGGGAGCCAAGGAATCAGAACTCTGGGGGCTTAATGCCAGAGTTACCACTGATCTGTCATGTAAACACCAAACAAGGTGACTGCCCTCAGATATCAGCAATGATTGAGGTTCACAGAGTGTGGTTCTTTCTTTGATGATGAGCAGTACTCCTGAAATAAACCTGGTGGTTCGCCAGGGGGTGGATGGAGGCAGTGGCTGCAGGGAGGGCAGTGTGATGGCACTACCCACCCAGCTGAAATGAAAGGGCACTGTCACCTATCGACAAACTCCCCGGGTAAAACTTCACAGGCAGGATTAGTGTTCCCAGGGATTAGCCGTGGGAGCACTGGGTGTTTGCTCAGGCATGGCAGCAGCTCTGAAAGGATCAGGTTCAGGAAAATACCTTCCTCTGGCTTTCTTAAACATGATAGTTGTGTCACTGTGACAGCAATTGTGGATTCCTGATGCAACAGGATGCAGTGGGGAGGAGGGAGGGCAATCCACCCTGTGAAAGGGTTCTCTAATGGCAGCCCTACCCTGCCTTTTTTTTTTTTTCTATTTTTGACAGAACAGCAGTCATTGAAAATACATTATTAAAAAATAGTGATTTGTTGCACATTTTTCTCCCTGCTGGATTGGAAAGTTCCACGTATGTCTTTCAGTGCTTTTTTTTTACTCAAAAAATGGAGCAATTGAAAGTTAAAGTCATGCACATGCACCTTGTTTCCAGACTGAAATGCTTCAGCCTAAACTAAAAGCATTTCTGGAACTCTCCTCTTTGCTACATTACAGCTGATATAGCTCCAAACTCCTCTCCAGCACAGGGGTTCTCTCTCTCCCAAAGCTGCTGTGTGATTGTTGTGATCACAAGCCCCTCTAGACCAGCAAGAGATAGTGTGGGGAACCTTGGGAGCTTTAGCTTGATCCAGCCAGCACAGGCTCTGAAAGGAAAAAAGGATGCAAGGCATCCAAAACACAGGTTCTCCCAGGCAACAGGTGACATTTCAGTGGGTGGTTAAAAAATCCCACAAAACCAAACACCCCCCCATCCCCCTAACCTTGATATTCATGCTTTTTAAACTTTTTCTTAGAGTGGAAACATGTCCCTTCCACACAATCCAACAGTTTCCAAGCCTCTGTCTGGGATTCCCTGTGTGGGAAGAAGGTGAAAGTCACAGTAATGTTGATAAGCAAAGGTGCTTCAAAGATGTCAGGAGCTCAGTTGCAACTGGTGATGTGAAGGGTTAAATCTCCACCTCCTCTATACCTGTCAGGAGTGAACTCTTTTAAAACAGTGAGGATTGCTAGGGATGTGCAGTCCATGAACAGGAAGGTTTCAGGTAAACAGGATCAGCAACAGCCCTCTATGACAGCTGAGCATGTCATGCATTTCACCCTTGGTTTAGGGGTTGTCACACGTATAGGTTACATACACACCTGGCTTGGCTCTGTGGGACTGTGAAGCTATAGGAGGTTGGTGCACAGTGGGTTTTTAATTTCCCAGGAGAAGGTGCAAACCTTCTGTGGCTGTCCCTGGGGCTTCCCAAGCAGCTGTCCCAGGCAGCTGCTGCCCTGTCCCCCTGGCTCTAGCAGCCCTCACAGAGGTTATTCGACTTGCAGCTGCATTTTTGTCAATGTGTGTCCACCACCAATCAGAACAACGTGCCTTCAAGGTTTAGTTTGGCCACTCACTTTATCTTCTTTCTTTCCTTTTTGTGGGTTTGCCAGAAAAGGACACTGAAGTGAGAGAATAAGCTCTGAGAGGAGGTGAGGGTTGAAATGTGTTTGATTAAAGGAATATTTAAAGAATTTGCCTCTGAGGACAATTCCTCCATAGTTTATCTATAAAAACAGCTCTCAAGGTACTTACTGATTTGAGGTTTTTGAAGGGTATGTGTCCTTTGAACATCTGTCCTATTTAATTAGGCAAAGTCATACTATTGACTATTAAGTTCAACTATAGGCAGTGCCAATTAGTGACTAGTCCCAGCAGGTTAGGAAGTGAAATCACATGTGAAAGCATAAAGGCATCTGGCTGTAAGTGGGAAAACTGAATATCTGACAGAAGTTATACTTTCCTCAGTATTTTGCAATAATGCCAGATTTGTGCAAGCTTTGCAATGGACAAACTATCATTTCTTAGAGCTGTTCACAAAGAGGTGTAGATAGTACAACACAGTTTCCTTTTACATTCTGTGGGACTTCTTTTTAACAATTTTTTTCCCAGCTGCTGAGCTTTCTTAGATTTTATTTGTTTGGGTTTTTGTTTATTTTTGTTTTCTTAGATTTCTTTTTTTTGGTTAGTGGGTTTGTTTTATCTCAGCTCTCTGAGTGTGGTTTTATATGGAGGTACTAGTCAAGAACTACTTTAATTCTTTAATTAAGCGATAAAAATATACTTGTAGAACTTTGTATTTGCCAAAGGATGACAAAGATACTAAGGAAAAATGGTCAATGATTATCTTCCAGCTTGATTCAATATAATTTTCCTGTGGTGAAGGCTCCAGAAAGCTCTGCAAAAGGAAAAAGGTCCCCACCCACTTGTCAAAAGAGGAGGTTTGGAAACATCTTAGTATTTTGGCAGACTGTAATTACTTGTATTTTTCAGAACTGGGTTTTTAATTGAAAAACTAATTATTCAATTAGTTAGGGAGCAAGCAAATAAATTGATTGTTTTTCTATGAGGGACTGAGCATAAAAAAATGTTATTTTAAAAATTGTTCATGCATAAAATTGAAGAACACATACAATATGCAAACTGAGAACTGTTATTTTGATTCTCCTTTTACACTGATGGAAAGCATGGAAGTTCTGCCACTGCTAGTCCACAAGATAGGATTAGAAATGGATGAACCACCATGCCTACACTGAGAACTGCTGCAAGTTGAGAGTTATGATCTGAATTCTAAAATTTTCAAGTCATAAAAAGGTGTTGGGTTTTTTTTTAGCAGTTTTATTCCTTCCTCTCCCTGCCCCCCCTGCCTCCTTTCTGCTTGTATGTGCAACATGTGAATGGGCAGGAGCAAATCTGGGGAAATACAACAAATATCTTAGATGCAGAAGAGTTTCTTGTCTCCACTTTTGTCAGAGCATGATTAAGTCTGAGGAACTGGAACCATTTTCTTGAGGTTAGACAGAGCAATTTCTATCCTTCCTTCATCTTTTCATAAGAAGGAACAAAGCAATCTTCCAGCCTACTCCTCACATACAGGGAAGGATTCATTTTGATCTGCTGTAATACAGGGGACTTGACCCTATATCGTACTCTGGTTGAAAAATGGGACTGAGAATTCAGGTAGTCCAAGTTTGTTCTTAGCTCTTTCAGAAGAGGAAATCAGACAAATTCATTTGATGTTTTCATGCCTCTGCAAAACGGGGAAAGATTCATTATTTAGGATGAATAAAGATAATTCGGTAATATCTGAAACGCACTTTGAGTTCTCCAGACACAAAACATTGCAGGAAATGTAAGAAAAACAGAAAAGTGATACTGTGGTACTTCAGTGAAGTCTTTCTTTCTCCCCATCAATCAACTTATTTTGCCCTAACATGCCAGTGGAATTGTACAGTATTCCAGCAGCTTTAAGCCTAAGTAAAGATTTTAACTGCACAAAGTAACCCATGCAATGGACCCGTGCTCTTTGGAACAGAGTGGCCAGCAAGAAACAGTGATGTATAGTATGGACAATGAGGGGTTGGTGCCCTTGGGGAAAGGAAAGATTTTTAGAATAGTCGCAAAGTTTTCTGGCTCATTATTTCTTGGCTGGAAAGAATAGAAGCAACACATTAGTGACAGGACTAACACAGAACACTCCTGCACACTGTCATCCAAAAGTATTTCTGCTTCCTGGCACTGCTCCTTTCTTAAATACTGAAAGTTACTGAGGAAGAGAGGGAAAGGAGTAAAAGCCTCACTTGCTTCACCTGCTCACCACAGATGCTGAACTCTGTGCCCTGCAGGAGGGTGACAGACATGCCTCTCTGCAATGGCTCTGCACGGACAAGAGTAGTGTGTGTGCTTTGATACTCCCTGCCAACAGTTCTGTAAATCACCCCTGGGAGCATCATCAAGGTCTGTGAAATGGGTTGCTGGTACTGGAGGAAAAAAGCTGGAACAGCATGCAGACAGTACCTTGATTTGCAAACATTAGCTGTCTAGACCAAAGACACGTTTACGAGGAGCTGGTTTCTCTTCTGTCTAATACCAGTCCTTAGCAACTCTGATTGTTCAGCTCCTGGCATTTGTTGTCATCCCTGTGATGCAGTAAACCCTGCTCCCTTTTCCTACATATTAGTGTCCTGAGCAAAGACAGAAAGCACCAACATCTTCATCTCAAGCTCTGTTTACATCCGTACACCCTCACAGGTATGGGATTATGTTTTCTGGGATTCCTCAGTCAGACTGTTCCAAAGCTAACAAGAGGCATTGTGAGGGTTTTCTTCAATGAAAGGAAACATTGACTCAGTTTTCTCAGTCTTGTTTTACACAGCAAGGTATGAAATAGAACCCCAAACCTGCAAAGTTATGGTTTTAAGGGCATATCCCTGTTAGGAGTGGCAGGTCCAGTGAAGGCAGAAGGTTCACAAAAAAGGGTTATTCTTGATGGCACAAAACTGTCTCTCCCTTATTATTTATGGCTCATGTGATATGCAATTGTTTTTACTGTTTGGAAGCTGAGATTTACTTTGAATGACTTTTTCTTTCTCTCTCTGAGGTGAGCCCATCTGAGATGGTGAACATCTTAACACACCTTAACTTTTATTATAGTATTTTTAACCCTTGCTTTGTGTCAGGACAAGGAAATGAATAAAATTATCTTCCATAAACAAGGACTTTTAGAAACATCCTCACACCATTTAAATCTACATTAACTACACTGAGGATCTGGAAAGCTAGAACATGAAGAAAAGAAACTGTACTATCGATGAAATAGACATAGAGAAAATCTGCACATGCTTTGATTAAAACTTCACTGATTTAATTCTGGTGACACAAAGGGTACCTGAAGAGGTAAGATTGTTCTGGGAATAAAATGATGCTCGACAATTTAGGGAAATATCAAAATTTTGTTTGTTTTTTAATATGTGTCCCTGGCCATCTCCTGAGAGCATTGTTAAGTTCAGGATCTTATGTTAGCTACACTTTTGGTCTGACCCGATATCTTTGTTCTTCTGCTTTAAAGAGCTTCAACATAGTTGTTTGTACTTCTTGTTTGAAGAAGACTTTTAGAGTGTGAGCAGTCTTGGGCAAACAAAATGTTTCTTTTGCTCAAGTTCAGAGTTTCATTTTTATATTAAATCATCTCAAATGGTGGGTGACCTTTTTTCCTATTTAAAGGTAAAAGGGAGGCACCTTTGAAGAACACTCTGGCAGAAATATATAAAAGAAGTGGCATGAACTGCAATATGGAGATGACTGTCAGTTATGGAAGGTGACCAGACAGCTGCCTTAACATAGGTGTCTAAATTTTAAATCATAAAACTGAGCAGAGATTATTCCTTTTTGCACTGACATTTGTCAGCTGCTGGATTTTAGTGCCAGGTGAAGATCCAGCAGTGGTTCAAGACCTAATGCAATAAGTAAAAAGTATGTCACTCAGATCATGGTTATCCTGGGTGCATCTCCAAAGTATTTCTGGTCAGTTCTTACATCGTGACAAGTATTGCTCTTGCCCCAAGGTTAAAATTTGCTGAACCAAAAGAACGTGTCCTTGGATACATCTCATCTGTAATGCCATCTAGTGAGAGGTTGATACTTGTTTATTACCCTCTGGGGAATTACTTGGGCTAATTTATGTGGGGAGCTTTGCTGGATGGGTAAGCACGCAATCCCATCAGTCTTGCTGCAGAGGGCGAGGATTAAAAGACAGCTTCATCTGCCATGACAAAACTTCTCTCTGACATCTGGGCCATTAAAATAAATGACAGCTTTTACTGCAGTGTCCATCTCTTGGAGGGACAATGACATTTTGCTGTTTAAAGCCCAAGTCAGAGCAGAGCAGTTGGGTGACAACGGAGGCCTTGGCATTAGGAGCCAATATTGATAATATACAGCACAAACACAACATGAAGGGTGGAAAATGTCACACAGACGTGCCTTGTTGGAGTAGATCAGCAAGTAGTGCTCCTTTTCTGTTATGCTCCAGAGAGAGAATCTTTTTACCTAGTGCATTGAAGACAGAAAGTACCAACTTTGATTCTGTTTTTATTTATTCCTGACAAACATGATTTATGAATTAGAATACTTGTTTCATTCATCTACTCAGTGCCCCGACACAAGGACTTCTTTCCAAGATTTTCTGCCCATGCATTTTCTAGCCCCATTTGTATGCTGTCTTGTCAGTTCAATAAATCATTACAGATAAGTAAATCCTTCTCTTTACCTTTTGGATTGACAGCATTGCTAATGTTTTCTGAACATATTAGTCCCAGCCTTTGTAGAAGAGAAGACACGTTGCTTTGTTGTGCAGCACAATAAATATGAAAGCATACTTGTTCCCCTTTTAGGTCAAACTGGTAGTTTTTAACCCTTTGCATTGCTTGCATGCAAAGTCTTTTAAGTGCTCCATCAAAGCTTTGAAACTACTTTTGAAGTTCATGTGTGCATCATTGTATCTCAGTATTTTATCACTGAATATGGATATTGAACATTGCATTAAGCTCCTTAGCAATTTCATGAATTGTAAAAAAAAAGCGCTAAAAAGAGTCTGTATTTGTACAGCCTTTGAACTCCACTCTCTGCTTGAAAGTAATTGGGTGTACAGTAACATGACAGTCAAATTGCTTCAGCTTTATCATAGTTCTTTTTCAATATTGAAGAGAAGTTAGAGGTCTGCAACATGATTCAATTAATTTGACTTAGAATAAGAAAGTACAGCCTGGAGCTCAATGGTGATTCGTATGGAATGAAAATAGAGGCCAAACTGGACTGCAGCAAAACTGCAGCAGAGATGAAAATATTCTATTTGGAAAAAAAAATCAAGAAGGAAACATCACATTATCTAAATAACTTTTACAATAATTTATAATACCTTTATAATTTCTCAAAGAAAAATTATATTTTGTAGTTTAAAAGGATTTTTTTCATATGAAGTGCTTGAGTACTCAGTGTCATGATAAAAAGGTTCTGATTCCTTAGCTCACTGAAAGGTAGGAACAACTTTCCTCATCTGTCCAGAAAAACAATAAGTAGGTTTAATTTTTTTCCTATGACCATTTAGCAAATACACAAGAGAACTATCCCTTGCCCACCTTTCACAGTGATGCCTCAGCCCCTCCCTTCAAAGTTTCACATCTCCTTTGATGTCTGCTGGCTAGCTGAGCTGTGACACGAGTCTGTGACATGAATTGACTTGGGGAGACAAAACCAAGTCAGGAATAGAGACATTTCTTTATGAATTAGTGCATTATCAGATGCCCAGCCATGAATGTATCCCCAACAGTAATATGAAGTAAGACCTGAGGGATGTTGATTATCTTTAACCTTTTTTTAGGGTTTCTTTTGTATCTTTCCAGGCTTAGAGAGCCCACACAGAGATGTGCTGCTGCAGCATTTTCCATTACAGCAGTAAGTCCTTTCTAGTGGAGATTTTGGGGGCCAGAATGGCTGCACAGCTAATCAGGGGCCAAAGTCTGCTTTGCTTTGAAGTTGTGAGGATTTATGCTGAAGTGACTGAATTAATTTCCCAGGCTTGCTCCAGTAACAAGGTACCACACGCTGTGAGCAGAGGTCACCCACAATGAGAGCGGTTGCTATAATTAGCTGTCATCATTCTGAAATAAAAGTGCTAAAAAAAGCTCTCCAGGTAGGTGGATTTTTACCTCTTTTCTCCTTTTTTGGCCTCACCCTCTCAGATGAGTAGGTCTTTCCTGAAATATGTCGAAAGAGTTTCAAGCTATGTTTCACAAGGCAGTGCAGCAGTTCTCTGATTGTACCAGACTTTTCTAGCAGTAAATCTTTCAGCCTAGTGAATTTTTGAAGATTGTGACAAATCATCTTATCTTTTCTCTTTCAAGGTATCCCATCCATATTTAACTTTCCCCAGAGCTTCATCTGTATCCAATTTCCTCTGCATGTCTTGGTCTAAATAGTTGCCATGTAGCCGCCATCCACAGGAGTTTTATTCTATTTCCTGGGTTTTCCAGTGTGGGGTGTGGTAATATTTACATCTAGGAGCAAAACTTTCCCAACTTTGCCCAGAGAGGCTAAGGGAATGATGTTTGATATAACCCTGTTCTATGAAACTAATTGACTAGTGATGAGCAATGAAGGTAAAATATGCAGTGTTCATATCTTAGAGATAATTTGTAAAGGAAGATGAATACATTTTTAAAAACAAACAAACAAAAAAAGGTAGACATCTGATGTCCCATTGCATAAGCATATAAGCATCAGCCTGTTCCAGAGCTCATTGAACTCTGGGGCAAGGAGACTGTAAATGAAAGCAAATGAAAACTGCTCAGACTGTGATGTTGTTATTGCCTGTGATCTGTCTACAGGGAGGAAATAAGCATTGGGTGTTTGAGGTATGTGAGAAGTGTCAGTCCCAAATTTGATGCTATCCTGATTTTCTGACCACTAGCTAGAGCAAATAAGGTGTTTGACTCTATGACCTGTATCTTTGAGCAGTGAGTATGCATTTAATTTCCTGGGGGTAGATGAGATGAACCTCCATTAAAAACACAGGTATTTACAAACCTTTATGAAATTGCAGAGCCAGAATTCTGAATGCAGTGTGAAAACTGCTGTTTACAAGGAACAGCAATCCATTCTAGTATAGCTAGTTGTTGTTTGTATTTTCCCATTGGAAAGGAAAGATAAAATGAATGACAACAGGATCTGATTTTGTAAAATCTAGTACATAAAGATATCTGCATGTGAGTCTTTCTGCTGAATTTTATTAGGTGAAAAAAAACGCCAAGAAAACAAAAAATTATGCAAGGCAGAAGTTAATCTGGAGAAGCATTAAATCAGTGATGTCCTATAAAAAGTTGCTGCCTACCTCTTTCATTGTCCAAGGACAAATAAGAAAAAGAGATCTGTTCTTCTGCACTACCTAGGAAGGCCAAAGATGCACAAGCTCACAGTTGTGCCAGTCACAGTCACAGGGATTGCTTATCAGTTATGTAGCAGAGGCATCTGGCAGATGCCAGTGGAGTTAAGAAGGGAATAAAACCACGCTGTGGAGGGAGTACCAGCATGCTGGACAGTGAGCCTTGGATTCCCTTTCACAGCTGGAAGGAAAGAGGATGAAAGGATGAGCTGGCAAAGCAGACTTCCTGATGTACAGTGTATGTGCCTAATGTCCCTGTGTTTGGGAATGTGGACTGTTTAACTCGCCGCTGTACACTATCCATGTCCTTCCATTGGATAGTAAACAAAGTTAAGATCTGGTTTGTACTGTCAAAGACTTGAATGAGGGAATTCGATACTAGTATCAAGAAAAGGAAAGCTAAAAACAACCACCATTTAACTTTCAGTGATGTTTTTAGCTGGTATATTGATTTGATGGTGGTATCCTAGATGTCTATTAAAAAGTAGATAAATTACCCTCTAGAAATACTGAACTCAAAACTATCATGTTCCATTAGTAGTAGCACTCCAGTTAATTACTCACGTTACAATTCATGTCATGAAGCTCATCATACATACAATTTAATAACTATTATAATGTCTGCCACTGCAACTCTAGGCACACTATGCTTATATTTGAGCTTCTTAATAAGGTTAAAGAATATTCGAGTCATTTAGAGCAGACATTTTGTACTAGCTGCAGAGGAATTTCTAATGATCTGTTTCCTGATGTGACTTGAAGACTTCTAGCAAACAGAACATGGCATTCACACTCACTGACATAATTTTAAAACTCCTCAAAACTTTTATGTCATCTAAGCAATGGAGAGCACTACTCTGATAGTGTTTGTATTCTTTGTTTCTCTCCTAAGTGAATATTCTAGTACTCATTTATCTTATTCCAACACTTTTTTTTCCATAGGTGAATGGAGCTGTTCAGGAAAGTCCCAGACATGGATCTTGGGTCAAGCAAATGCTCTGACTATTTAGGGATCATCAGTGGCATTGTGAACAGCTTATGCTTTCCCACCAATGCGTCCTAATTCACTGCTTGACTGACTGAAATTCCTCTTCTCCATCCTCTGTTCACATTGTCAGTAGGACTCTCCTTTAACATTGACTGATTTTATTCTTATCTGCTGGCAAAGTTTAAAGTTCAAGTTTTTCTTCAGTTTTGTAATTATAGCAGAAACCACATGGATGACTGGGCTGTAGGATCAGAAGAGTAAGTGACAACGTGCAGCAACCCGGACAAGATGTTGGTTGTTGTTCTAACACCTGAGACTCTGTGTCACCCCACCAGCCTGACTTTGTGGTCTTACATAGCATTTGTTTCACTTAATTCTACCAGAGATACAAAGTCAGATGTATTTCTCTCAAATGCAAAAACATCTGAAACCTTTGGGAGACCAACCTGGGGGACTAATTTGGGCACTGAACAAGGGCCATCTGGAGGAACCACTAAGTCAATTTGACCACAGCACTCCATGGAACCAAATCTAGAAAAAATTGGTGGAGAAGGAATGATAAAATGCACCTCTCCATGTTTCTTTTATTGGATGTAACTCTATGTCTTTCTAATTTCTGTTACCAAATTCTAGGTTAAGACAAAATTAAAAACAACAATGTTCGTGTGGAGAAAACTACAGATTTCCTTCTGTTCCAGTGAGTATTCAAGCCTGTTTAAGACAAGGTTGCTTCTGCAAAGCACTGTTGCTCTAACAGTGAAGCAAATATAGCTGCATTAGCATGATCCATTGCCTGCATGAAGCAGTTCTGTCAAGATCAGCTCGGGATCATATAATTTTAATTTTGAGCTGATCACAGATTTACTGAATCTAGGATGAAGGTAGGAGATTACCTCCATTCTCCTTCATTGAGTTGGGCTCTGGCTCCAAGCTGTGGCAATTTCAGGCTGTTGTCTCCCTTACTGCCCTTGCTTGACTAAAGCTTGGCTTTGATTTAAGCGAGGCAAGATGCTGTCATTAATGCAGCTGCCTACTGATGTTGATGACATGAGTAGCCTATTCAGTAGGTGGCATTCAGAGTGGCATTGACGTTTGGTTTGCTCTCAGCACCCCATCCATCCCCTGAGCAATGCGTAAGCAATGCTCTGACACCTACTAAATTTAGAGTTGTTGGGACTTTTTAGCCAACTTCATTTGTTTTGGTGGCTCACAGAAAAAATGTCCTTTCTTCCTACCACCAAAATCACTGTTCTGTTTTTGTCTACTTGACTCTATTTGGGAGAGGGAAAGGGCAGGACAGGATTAAATTCTTAGGCAAAACACAGGCCACATGAGAAAGACAGAAAGGAGCTTAGTGGAACATATAGAGGCTTGCCTGTCCTAAGGCCATGGGGTTGGGAGGTAACACTTTTAGAAGACTTGAAAATCCATTTCTTGGTGACTTGACTTCAAGATGGTAGAGAATTTTCTAAAAACTGAAGAATGGAAATAGTTGGAACCAGGCTGTAGAACTGTAGCTTACTAAGCAAGGAGAAAGGGATCAGAGCATGAGAGCCTCTCCTGTGGCTTGAGGGGGAGCTGAACTGGATCCCCTTTTGTAGGATGAAATCTCCCAAGTTACCCAGTGACAGCTTTGCACTAGAGATGGTCTTCTTTGCCTGTCTCTTTCTTTCTTCATGTGCTTTTCTTTTTTTTTTTTTTTTGAGTCAGCAGAACAGAAGAACAACACGAGGTCCCAGGAAAGTGAATACTTGCACAAATTTTTGTGCAGGGCGGTACCTGCACACCAGCCTCCCATGCCACTCCTGGAGCATGTGCCATCTGCTCAGCTGCCCTTTGACAGCCCTCCTCGCTCATCATGCTCATCCTCCCTGCTGTTCAGTGGCCTCACAGCTGTGCTGTGTTGGTCCCATTCTCACCACCAGTCCCCCCAGCAGGTGTTCTCTTTCCAGTTTGTTAGCTGTGGCTGGGGAAGGTCACCTGCATGGCAAAGCAGAGAGGGAGAGAAGTGTTATCATCTCTGGCAGATATCCATTTCCCTCCTTCTGTACAGGCTCTGGCCAGCCAGAACAATGGGGACAGCTGCTCATATGAGATCAGACAGCCAATCTACCTGTTCCTTTTTCTGCCTTGGGGTGAATGTGGGTTAGCTGAGGTCTAGGAGGCAAATACGCTGTTGGTGCAGGCACTAGGACTGCTGTGAATAAGAATGTTTGCAGATTCCTTTACATGTGCCAAAGCAAATAATTGAATCATTGCTCAACCTGACTTCTCAGATTTTTTCTGCCCCTTTACTGCATGTTTTGTAGGTTCTCGAAGTAGCCCACCTTGTTCAGGTATGTAGGTTGATGGGATGGCATCACAGTCTGGCTGCAAGTGCCTCCTGTCACAAGGGTTCACCCTCTTCAGTTTGACCCCTATGGTAAAAAGGTTGTGTGAGCACACTCTTAGTGGGTGTGTCTCCCTACCTACAAATTCTTTAACAGCACCACTCATATCTGACACAGATGTATTTGTCTCAATAATCAAAATGTCCCATAAGGTTTATGAAAGTGTTTGTGTGGAGGAGAATGGTGCACCCACAGAGGAAAGGCAGTAACCTTGTGCTACAAAGGCTTCAGAGAATCACTAAGGTGAAGAGACACTGAAAACACTGTTCATGGGAATTACTTCTAGAGTAGAATCATTGCCATTTAGGAAAGAGGTGGAATTTCCTAATGATGTGCTTATTTTCTTCTGCGTTTATTTATAATATTGTTTCTAGTAGTTATTCTTGTTTTGGTGTTGCAAAGTGGCAAAGATGAAAGCACACATTTTCAGTGCTTTCAATTCAAAACCAAACACTAAAAGCAAAACAACCATGGGCTAAAGTAATACAGCTCTTGCACAGCTCCCTGCAAAGAAGTTTGGTTTAATGGAGCATTCCATCTGTGTTTGGCTTTTCTTATCTAAATAGAGAGCTCTACAAAGGAACCCACAGACTAAGGTATGTATATCACTGGGATCAACTTGAATTTAAAAGCTCGTCCATAGCCCCCCTCTGTCACCTGACTATTCACCAAGTTTAGGTTTTCTGTAAAATATAAGGTGATTTACTGCATTGTGGGTTAGCATCTTTTTGACCTCTCAGGTCATCAAAGCTCACTAGCAGCACCTTTGGATTATACAGATGAACCAGGGAGCATACAAGGCTCCTGATGGTACTACAGAGCCATCATGCATTAAATAGGAGATTAATGTGCATTCCCATAATCTGTATCAACACAGAGGAATGTAAAACTGGCTTTCTCTCTGGGTGCTTTGTGCATTATGATTTGTCATTAGTTTATCCATTTGCTGGATCTACCCTTATGGGAGCTCCAGCTCCCTGGCCCTCCCTCCTGCTGTATTCCTGCTCCCTGGCCAAGCACTGATTCTCAGACTGTGCCACAAGAGATTATATCTGCCATGACATGTACCACAAGTGCTTGCGCCCAGGACCAGGACATTAAGGTGACGATAGAGGAGGAGAGCAGCTGCTTGTGTTTTCTCTCCTGGCACTGGTGGCAGATGTGCTGTGCCTCCAGTGACACATGTTCTTCATTGCCTTGCTGGGGAGATGCAGTGCTGTGGGTGCTGCTCTGCAGTGCCTCTGGGAAGGCTGATGTGGCTCCAGGGATATCTGATCCAGCTGGGGCCCAGGATCCATGGGGAAAGTGAGAGCAATGGGAAAATGAACTGTGACTCCAACAGTGCTCCGTAGCAGCTCAAATGCAACAGATTTTGCTTTTCACACAGCTGCAGACACAATGTGTGCCTTTCCTATTGCTAATTGTAAAACAAAGAAACAAACAAATATTGGGGATTTTACTGTTTCCCAGTTCAACAAACTCCCATTTTCCCATGGAAGCATATGCAATCCTAGAATTTTCATCCAGCAGTGCTGCTGACTGCTATTTTAATTTCCTTTCTGTGATGTGGTGGTGCACCCTGCAGCTGTGCTTTCATCCACTTCTTAATGTAGGTGAGTATATTTCACTATAAATTAGCCAAACTTTTTGCAATTTGTCTTTTGGAAATGATATGTATTCTTTTTATATGTGGCCCTTAGCTGCAAACCCCTCTTAAATCTTTGTCAAATAGGTAACAATGGGGAGAATACTTCTGACTGCAGCACAGAGTTATCTCTCACCCTCCAATGTTCCTACAGTACATTGAGCTGTCAATCATCAAATGACCTGAAGAAGAAAGGGGAGACAAAGAAAGTGAGGAAAATTCTGGTACTTGAGTGAAAACGGCTACATTTAGCCAAGAGAGACCTAATCAAGAATACTGCAAAAATGTGCTTAATGGCAAACTAAATTAGCAGTACATGCTTAATTTGGATCTCTAAACCTGATGTTTATTCAAAAGACACAGCCCTGCATTGAAAAATTCACATGCAACAGAATCTGCCTTTCAAGCTGCCATACAGGTGCACACCTACACCCTCATCCATCACACAGCCTTGGTGTCCCCTTAGCCATTTTGACTGCTGTGATGATGCCTGGAGAACAGCCAGTGCATGTGTGTTGTGCACATCTGCACAGGGGTCTGGGCACCAGCATTGCTTTCACCTGAAGATGCTGCAGGCAGAAGAGGCACCAAAGGGGATGTGCAGAAGTCAACAGCAATGAGAGTATCCATTGGTGTTGACCACCTGGTGACTACTGAGGACTGCAGCTGTCAAAGCCAGCTGTGGACTGCCATGTGTTGGTGGATATTGGGGCTTTGGCAAAAGCACGAGGCAGGGAGATGCATATAGAGATGATGAAAGTCAACATGGATGTGCCTGTTTCTGACAGAACACAGACTTTAGAGGTATTGTAACTGGCCTTTTTTTCAGGCCCTCCAAGAAGGGCCTCTGCAGGACTGATTTTGACCAGTGAATGAAGCAAGTATGGGGTGTTGAAACATCACTGAATAGATTGTTGGTTTTGGCTCAAGTAGCGGTCAAGGTGTCCTACTGCCAGTATGAATGGTCATTCCAAGTCCTTTGTGTCCTCTTGGGAGCTACACTGAAGCAACTGCATTTCTGTGAAGATGAGCTGTCCACAGGGCACTTCAGAGCCAGATTTGTGATGGATGCTCAGGAAATGAGCATGTATAGCAGTCAAAGAACCTCTGCATCCCACACTCAAGTCCTGTCTTGAAATTACCCTCTGTTATTTAAACCAGCCTGTTGTCTTTTTAACAGGCTCTAGAGATAACCTAAAGTCCACATCTGGTCAGTGAAAAGGAAGATCAGTAGCTTAGTCTCCAGGTCTCTCAGTAAATTACACCAGTAAGACATACTTTTGTTTCTCAAAATGTCATATAAAATGTTTTTCACTGACATGCAATATTTAACACATAACTTACTCTTTGTACATATGCCAATAACCCTTTAGATTCCCAAAACTGGAATGCATCTTGTTTCTTTGAAAATGTGTGCTCTCTCCAGTACCCTATTTAGTACTGCAGGATGCCTCTGAAGGTTCAGAGCAGTGGAAAATCTGATTTCTGTGTTTAAGAAGTTACTGAAGCAAGTGACAAATATCATACATTATTTCGCGGTTGAAAACAGGGAAGGAAAATATTAGCTCACATTTTGAGACTTGGTCTGCCTGTGGTTTCTTCTCTTTCCTCATTTACCTGACTCATCTGTAAGTACAAAGTTAATTGCTGTCTTTAAATGGACAAGCCTCAGATCAAGCTCTCTGTTCCATCTGCTTGTGTCCAAATGAAATCTCATCCTGCCTGCCTGGCATTTCCTCTTGATGTGTCATCCACAGCTCCAGTTCAAGAAAACTAAAACTCAGCTGTTCATCCTTCATCACAACTCTTAGCTGTTAATCAACAATCTCCCCCTTTTGGGGCAGCTCTGCTGTTTGGTAGGTTGCCCATTTCTTGTATTTTTCCAAACATTTTGAAGTTTCTGCTTGCTCTTTGCTTCTTCTCATTTGAGAGATACCTCTTAAGTGTGCAGAAAAGTGATCTTCATTCATTTGTTGAATCTCCCAATAAAACTCACAAAAAAAATCCTTAAAAAAAAAGGCAAGCAACTAATGAATACCTACAATTTCTTGTGCTTGTTTTCCTAAGATGAGGCCCAAATTATTCATATTTTTTCTGGAACTTCCTTGTATTGCTATTTGAGCAAGAAGCTGACACTTGCAAAATCAGTGTGATTTGGAATGGAGAACAGGCCTATGATTTTCACAATAAATTCATAACAAGAGATTTGATTCTTCCCCCGAAGATCTCCCATGGCAAGAGTCTGATGGCAACAAAAGCACAGAATCAGAGTGGACAAAACACTGATCCCCCATCTAAAATCAGTCCTTCAGATCCCTGCATTTAGCTGTGATTTGGTATCCTTCTCTGGCCAGGCAAGGGAGCTCTGCGGTTGCATGAGATCTGTCACGTGCCTCTGAATTTGTATGTTTTCTCCTTGTATGGAGCTTTGTGGTTACAGATACAATTTGCAAAGATCAGTGTTTTCTAATTCACTAATTTGCTTGTTGCTGTTACCATGGTGCTTTTATTTGGCAGGCAGTGAGCACTCTTAACAAGTGCACTGAAGTCAAGCTGGAATTAATTTCTGCTTTCTCTCTGTTTCCTTTTCTTGCCCCTCCAGCAGGGAGGTGTGGAATGAGCCAGTCAGGGGTATTTCTTCCAGTTTAATGGGATGTAACTGAAGCTGGAAAAGGGGCACTCCTGCTCTTGTCAAGACATCCATCCTACAGCAAGCAGATCCTGGGGCAAGGAGGAGGGTGAGTTTTCCTGCACTGACCCAATACTGATGACCTCTGGTGATGAAGAGGGAAGACACAGCAGAGGTGGCAAGAAACAAGTCAATGAGACATGGCAGAAAGCTGTGACATTGATCTGGAAAGCAAAGAGGAGCCCCTGTGAGCACAGACCTAGAGCAGGAGGCAGACAACAGCTCCTGCCATCAAAGAGTGTCTGTGCTGCTTTCAGGTGGTTGGTTGTTTGGGTGGTTCCCCAACAGTCTGTAGGAAGGTAGCTGGACAACCTGGTTAAGAAACCTGTTTCCTTGCTACTCTTGATTTCAGGGCATTTACCCTTTGCAGAGGTAATTTAGCTAAAATGTATACTAAAATACTTTTTGGCACATCAATCCTGATTTTTCCAAATGCAATATAAATGAGGTGTAATGCTGTCATACTATCAGAACTAAAATACCCCTCTGGTAAACACACTGCAACAGGCCTAAATCCATGTGCTTTCATTCTGACCAGTGTGTGCATTTCTTCTCAAGCAATACTTGCTCTCTTTCCTCATCGACCTTTTTCCCTTTCTTCCAAATCTGCCATTACCTTTCAGTTATTTTCAATCTGTGTTCTAAATTCTATTCTGTACTACACTGCCACAGTATCCTGGCTCCCCAAACCTCCCATATAGGCAGAATCTGACCATATACTTCATTCTGGCTGGAAGGCTGTGCAAAGGAAAAGGACAGCAGGACCAGGGCAGTGATTGTTGGCATCAGTGAGGCCACACCTTGAATCCCATGTCCAGTTCTGGGTCCCTCATCACAGGAAAGACATTGAGGTGCTGGAGCATGTCCAGAGAAGGGCAACAAATCTGGGAAAGGAGGAAAAGTCTGATGAGGGTGCTGGGGATGTTTAGCCTGGAGAAAAATAGGCTTAGTGGGGACATTATTGCTCTCTGAAAATGCTTGAAAAGTGGTTCAAGTAGTGAGGTGAGGGTCTGCCTCTTCTCCTAGGTAACAAGCAACAGGACGACAGGACATGCAACCTGCAACAGGAAATGGATCAAGTAGCACCAGGTTGAGATTTGATATTATGAAAAATTTCTTCACTGAAAGGGTGGTCAGGCACTGGAACAAGCTGCCCAGGGAAGTGGTAGAATCCCCAGCCCTGAAGGTGTCAAAAAGCATCTACATGATGCATTTAATGACATGATTTAGTGGTGGATTTGGCAGTGCTGGGTAAGTGGTTGGATTTGATGATCTTAGAGGTCTTTTCTGACTCAGTTATCTCTTGACTTCATGTTGCTGCTTGCTGTCATCACCCTGAATTCATAACTGGTTGAACAAATTTCTGTCCAGTTGATAGCGTTCCCATCCAAAGGAATTTGAACCTATTAGGACAGTGAGATTTTGTGAAATGGTATTAGATGTTTCGCAAAATTGTTGAATATCACAGTTGCTCTTTTGCTATCTTTCATACAATTTTATTTTTAATATTCCTTTTTATCTATTCTCCTCAGTATCCCATTCTCCTGGTGTCTCGTTTCCTTCCTTCCAGTTTTCTGAGACCTGCCTTATGGTTCCTGTAAGTGTAGGATTCTCTCCCCCTCCCTTCTGCATCCCTTGCTAGTTTTAAGACAGTGAAATAATAACAATTTTGTTATGCTTCAACATATTTACTGGATTAATAAACATATTAAGAAAAATTATTAAATACACAGTACATGTTGCTAAATCAACTCCGCATCTTGTCGCAAAATTCTTAATTATGTAAAAAACCCCACAAACAGTCCTTTTGGGTTCAACAGCAGTACATGGACAAGGCAGGATTTCTTATTAAACATTCAAAATTCTGTCCAATGCATAACATAATGAGACTATATTATGGTAATGATGCCTTCCAAGGTAAAAATAGGAGAGGCAGATGGTAGAGGAGAGAAAAATGCTGAATATTTATCCCATTAGCAGTGTGAACTAGTTTGAGTGTTAAAATGAGGGCAGGAGAGACAGCATTGTACATCTTTTTCCTGGGGGGATCAGTTTCAGGTTTTCTTGGTCATTAATGGTCATTAATCGAAATAGCAGCAGGATCTCTGCTTCTGTAATCAGTAATGCCACATGAATACTTACTGTACAGGCTTCTATTTTAATTCTAGTTCATGTGACCAAATCTCTATTCCAATGCCACATACTTATCACTATTAAAACCCCCAAATGAACAGTGCAGGTAACAAAAGCCTCCCATGAAGAAGCTAGTAGTATAGCCCCTTCTCTTGCAAATTTGATTTTATTGATAGCAATCTCCATTCTGCAGCTCCCCTCTTGGGCAGAATTCTTTCGGGAGGTGGAGAAGGGCCAGAGAATGATAACTCTGAAAAGAGTTTTCACTTTTTCATTCAAATGGGATTTGTGAAGTTATGTGATCCTCGGTTAATTTGCCAGTGTCACTCTGCAAGTAATATGGTCTGTCATCTAGCCAAGATAATTAGCTTTATGTATAGGGAATGAATATGAAACTTTGAAATCCAAGCTCTAAGAAGACTGCAGGATCAGTGTGAAAAGGAGTGCTGGGGATATATTATTACATGAACTGTATTACTTCAGACTGATAGTAAAAAATAGAAGACTGAAACTGGGGTAGCCTCAGTGCCTCCAGAGCTCAGATGGAGCACCGCAAGAATCTTGCCTTGTTTTCTTTCACTTCTTCATGGGCACTCAAATTCTTGGTTCTTCTTTCAGATAACATTCTGTTATCCCTTTTAAAGAGAGTCTCTGGTTATTGAAGGGCTGCATTGCCTTATATTGCAAAACAGGGAAGGTCTAGCCTCTTCTGGTTTCTGCCCAGCATTCCTGGTTAGTTCTTCCCTTTCAGCAAGCCAGGTGACTGCACTCTGGCAGAAGATATTCCTTTTCCTATGGGACTTGCTTGGTTTCCTCTATAGAGTTGCCTCAAGGTCCATCAGGTGCAGAACCTATCAAACTGAGGATGGTCAGCGCAGTGCAGTGCTGTAAATTCAACAGCCTCAATGCTTGAGAAGAGTCGATGTGAAGGTTTTACCAGGATTTTGTCTGAGCTCGAGAATGTGAAATTGAAAGGGAGGACAGTTAATAGGTGTTAGGAGCATTGCAACAATAATTAGAAACACTAGAAGCCCTGTGCAAAATAATTGAATTGACAGTATACCAAAGATTGCTTTTTAATCAAACTGCTTTTGATCAACTTTGTTTAAAGATGTGTCATATAGAAAAGGTGTGAATCTGATCATTGTATAAGTGGCAAAAATAACTTTCAGTTCTTGGAAGCTGGTCAGTTTCCTTAAATGAAGCCTTCACATCTTGTTTCAGGGAAATAAGGGTTTCCATTTAATTTTTTATCCCTTGCTCTGTAAACCAGATTTTCTTCTTATTTGTGCAGACACAAGTCTACTGCAATCAGAAAGACTGCATTTTATTCAGAGGTATGAAATAGTTGTATTTAATGCACTTGATATTAAATGAAAGCTTCTGCCATGCTCAGTCTGTTTCCATTAGCTTACACTCTCTATGGTGAAATAGTTTGACTGCACATAGACTGCCAACATCTAATATATTCTGCATTGACTTGTATTTTCAGTGATCTCACTTGTTTCCAAAAACATTTTAGGGAAAATAGGGATGCAATTGGACCTACAGTTTGATTATAACTGAGCAACTTAAAGTGATCAAATTTTACAATACCAAATGTCTGTGCAAGGCACCAGCCAATCAGCCCTGCATTAGTCCTTCCCTGAGACCTTGCATGGCAAAATTAATCCTAAGAGCTAATATTTATTTGTTTGTCATAATCTAAAAACCTGTGTGCTTTCTCTGAGGAAGAGGCTGATAATGTTGTGCTCCACAGCAAGGTATGAAGTTTGAGCCTCTGAAAGGGTCTGGGAAACTGGAGACTTGGAAACTTTATGGTGAGTTGCTGGTTTTGAATTTTTTTTCAATATCTTGGTCATTTGAGACATCACTTTATCTCCCTTGCTTTTTTAATTTCCTCTAGTCTCCCTCTCTTTCTCTTACATGAAAGCAAAGGAAAAAGGTCACAAAGGGCCATGGCTCAGTTTCTCTATGAGGTGGGTCAGATTAACAGGAGAAATGAAAGAGCTCTGTGCCTTGTTTATTCTCTTTGTAAACAGCTGAAAATTAAATCACACTTATTCTTGGTTTTCAATAGCAAGACCTGAAATGATAGATTTCCATCATGCTTGGTTTGTTTATTAGTGCATAAGGCATGGTGTTTGGAGGTCATGTTGCAAACAGACTTTGCCTTGAAACTGATGCATATTGCACACTCCACTTTACAGTGGAGAGATGGAAAATTAGCATTTGTATTGAAGAATGTCTTGTGTTTCAAGTAACCCTACCCTGCAGAGGGATTCCTCCCTGTATTTCAACAGGGTGCAGGGCAGGTTATTATTCCTGAAAGCTGCCAAGACAGTTAAGTGTTCATGGATGTGCCCCTGCTTGTCAGAATGAAAGAAGAGGACCATGTCCAGCTTACATTTCTTTTAGCCTTGTATTCTGGCTGACAATGACAGGGATGTGATACTTGGAATAACAAAGTAAGAGGGTGTCAGCAACCGGTCACTGGGCATGGGAGACCATGCTGCTGAGAGGTGTTATGAAGAAATTCAAGCAAATGTTACGATTTGAGAAGAGGTGCAAATATCTATTAATGATCCATGTATGACCAGTGACATTAACTGAGAACATAAAGAAAATTCATATGTTATAGTCAAGTTCCCAGATTCATTGTTTACCTACTACATGTCAGCATGCTAAATGTTTAATTCTCATTTGTATGCACACATGTGATAGAACACACTGGTGGAATCCCACATGATCATGGTCCAATTGATGTTAGTCAATGGTGTCTAAGTCCTCTGAATAAAGCAGGCTAAATATAATTTCTGCTTGATTTTTTTGTTGTTGTTGTCCCACGAAATCACCTCTATTACAGGTGGGCTGATTGGTGCTATCTCCTATAAAGGACAATGAAATGGGGAAAACCAGTTATAGTCTGACTTCCCTTCCCTGATGAAGACCATCTTCACCATGGTCTGCAACATTCATTCTTCCTTCCTTTCAGGAGTGAAAACAGAGTTTTTCATAGAGGTTTCTTGCTGATGTCATAGTCACAACAGGTTTGTCTGCAGACTAGCGAGACAAAACTTTTGTTCCATTTGCACATATGAAGATAAATCCCAACTACTAAGGAAAGACAAGTTCATTAT